>JACXSJ010003091.1:0-30029 GCA_014851325.1 Pentalonia nigronervosa
TATTACAAAAATTTTGTATTAATAGTAACTAGTTCTTCGTTCTTGTTTGATACAATATAATATGTGTTTATCTAAACACATACGATGAGAAATGTAGTATAAAAATGTGATCCCATCGAGAATTTAGGTAAGGTTTTCAATTTTCATATTTTCTTGTCGATTGCACGCTGTACGATATATCTATATAGTTATTATTCCAATAATATAGTTATATAGTTAGCAGACGAGTCGTTGAGAAAACTACTAAGACATTCCTGTGGCAGTAATTCTATGCAATAATTAGGCGATGTATGGATCGAAGAGATGTACCTAACTATAGTGATTTGTTTTTGGTACTTAGGTATATATTTGAATTTTAAATTATATACCTAACTTTAATCGATCGTTTACAGTGCTCGTGTACGTTCTTAAAATGTTTCTATAAAATATCGATTACACATGACTTGTATTATAGTGATTTGTTTTTTTTCGTACTGAATCTTTTTTCCCCGATTCCGTGTGCCCGTAAATTATTATGCCCAGAAACGCTTTGATCGCGTCGTAGTTTTTAAAAGCAAATACGACACATGCATATAATATATTATCGTACGTGTAATTGAATTGAAATGTCAGTCTATAAAATATATACATTTTTTTAAATTTCGTTTTCCCATAATTGAAAAAAAAATCTAGTCACGTAATACACGTCTTAAAAGTTGTAGTTATTTATTTAATAATTAAACATATTATTTATTATACTGAATTTTAATAAAATGGATGTTTTTGCCACGTAATAAACATTTAAACCTTCTACCAGTCTTATACCTACCGCATTCATATACCTACCATATTCTGAAAAATAGAATGATTTTAATAATTTTTCGTTGTTTTTTTTTTAAATTTTTTTTTATATATATAACTATTGACTATTGTTAAAATAAATAAGCAACTGCTATAACAACCAGTTTAGCTTGATTATAATTTGTCCCTTAATAATCTAATTTTGTTAAGAATAAATACCAACGGCCACTTTGTTCAATGAACACGCACACAATATTTAAAGTCTAAACACTATTTTGAACATAGTTTAATTTTTATTTTTGTATAAAAACGAGACTTAAAGGACTAATATATCATAATATTTCAATAGAAAATGTAAAATTTTTAATTATAGAACTTAATACACATTAAATTATAAAATATCAGAATATTTTCAAAAAAATACTTCACATTATATAAAACGTTTTTTTTATATTTATGTCATTATTTTTATGATTACGGTGCAAAATCATCAAAAAACTGTATATATAGTTAATATTTTATCCATGTTATATATTATGGAATAAATAAATAATGAATAGTTTATAACTTAAATTTTAAATCTCTTTATTCGGATCAAGACAAAAAGAGGGATCTGGAAAAATTGAATTAAAAAAAAAAACACACACTATCCTTATTACGATACACCTATAAATCGATTTCGGAATAATTTCTACTGGAGCGACTGTGGTGTGCGTATAGAAGGAACTATCATCTACATATTTATCTACTACAAGTGTAGGTAATATACCTACGTGTATACTGTATAATATATTATTACGTGTGCGATGCGCATGCGCTCGCAAAGAGAAGAGATTACGCTGGCACATTATAATATATTATTATTTTATTATCAAAAAAAAGCACGGTATCCTCCTCCTCATCCGAATAAAAAGGAGCAAAAGAATATAAAGTAAGAGGAGTTGATTTCCATATAAATCAACGGGAGACACGCGTTAGTGGATATACGTATTAATATATATTATACCCGCTCACACATGCACGCGGTTGTGTACGAGAGGCGTGAAAGTCGGCGGAGATCGTTTAGCGTGCGCGAGATGCAAATTCTCGGGCGCAAATCGTCTCAGACTGGTCGTTATGGACCATTAGCCTTTGCGACGGCCCCTCCGATATCGTCTAAATACTATACTTCGATTTTGTGTGCGTAGGTACTTACTTTTTTATTCTTTTTGCGCTAACTTCTGTCGCTGCTTTGATGATATTTCACGGTGTATATATAGTATATTATATTATACGTTATATTCGAGCATACGCATATAAAAATATGAAATAACAATTTTTACACTAAAGGTTTTAATATTGTCATTTAAAAATATTTATCGTAGAAAATATCGATATATTTAGGAAAGAAGGTTGTAAAATTGTAATACTGATGCAAAATTAAAAAAAATTCAAATTATATGTAAATTATACAAGAATTTGTTATATTAAACGCTAATATTACGACTTCGTCATTATTAAATAATAATTAAACATAATATGTGGAATAAATAGGTGTAATACATTTTTTTTTTTATTAAAATTAAAATGGAAATAAAAATCAAAGATCTAATTGCATTTCTCGATATTGTTTGGCGTGAAGAAACCGTCAGATATGTTTGTGAATAGCTGGGAATCGGATTGTCGCTGGTGTTTTCATCGCTGATCCGATGCCTGAGAGTATAATATAATACGGATTACCTAAATGACGTTACCTTTGAGTCTCACGTCTGGGCATATCACCGCAGAATGTGTATAAGGGGCTGCCTAACCGACCCCCGATACTCTTCTCGATAACTCGTTGCGAAACTGCGATGTAGTGTAGATTGTCTACCCGACCACCGTGGGCAACGTCAAGGGGCTATATCATCGGACCGTGTATGGGCCTCGACTCTAGCTGAGAAGTGCATTGCGTTCACTGATAGTGACATATTGCACATTACCTACCTACTCAAAAGGCACTCCGTCAGACGCCCATGCGTATCCCCATGAAAGGGTCTGACCGCTGATATTCAAGGACCTGGAACCCTAAATTCACACGCGGAAAGAGGCCTCAACTGGAAAAAACTATAGCCAATTACGCAACGTCACCAGTCACAAAGTCACGTCTACCTGATCAAAACTGTCCCTCTCAGGACCACCAAATGTTGGTCCTCGCAATGCGCCTGATTAGGCCACGTTTATCCGAAAAATCGTAGGTTAGTGGACGTCACTTCAATTTAAGCGGGCTCTTAACTCTCGATTGCTCTCCGCCTAATTATGTGTAGGACACCACTTACACTAGTTAATATGTTGCGCTGTGGCCAGCAGTTCGGGGGTAGCCGTCCGTGATCAAAGCGCCTGCTTAGGCTACGTGCCTACATCAAACAAAACCGGTACCGCTCTCCTCAATAATGTATTTATACACCATAACATAAACATAGTCTTCGTGTCATTATCAATAGAACATCTCAATTGTTGTTTATTTACAAGACTACTTATTCATATCGTACGCACAATTCCAATATACTTGTTGTAAGACAATAATATGTCAACAATTTTTAATTGTAATGGTTTCATTTGATTTTATGTATTATACATAATAGCCAGGTTAGCATAAAATCAAATACTTATGCCAATGTCGTATTATACATTAACATTATTAAAATCAGACTTTTCATAAAATAACAAAAAAAGTGAATTAACTGAATGATTAAATATTTATTCTTGAGAAAATAAAAAAAAAAAAATGTATAATTAAATGTATTTACTTTGTAAATTTCACAAAAAAAAAAAAAGCTTTTTAGCAAAAATGTTATTGATCTGAAGAAAAATTAATAATTTAATACAAACAACATAATGCATAAAAATATGTTGTTTCTTGAGATTTGTCCATGGCCATACTCATCAATCTGACGCGCGTCACCCCAACAACTGTGATTTCCGTCCCCTCGACCGCTACCGTTATAGCTTATAATCATTACATAATACTTATGGACGTTGTGCACCGCTGTTATACGTCGTACTAGTTTCGTTTTCGGAGCACGTCGTAATCGAACGATGGAGGACGGAAAACGATACCTGACCCTCCTGACACCGTCCCATAGAGTAGCCTATATTGTAATGTGTTATGCAATAATGATATACATCGGTGTTAAACCGACGGGCACAATAACAAAGAAAATGCAAACAAAAGGGAGAAAACGCATTCTCTCGTACATCCAACGACGTGCATATACGTGTTTATAGTACCGATGCCCTGCTATGATACGCAAGTGTATAAATCGTCACCCATCAGCAAGACATTTACCAGATATATATATGTATGTATAATGATGATGGTGGAGGTATATACTAATTTTATTTTTTATTATTATTATTGTAACCATTGACCAGGTTATTGTTTATGTTACGTAATATTATTGTGTTGAGCGTATTTTATATAGGTATATAACATATATATTATATATTACATATAATACAGCGTCCCCTGCACGTACGCGTTAACACACCCGCCTAATCTTGAAAGGTGTGTTTTATTTCTCTGCCTCTCGATAATAATAATGTTATATGCAGGTGCGCTTAATGATTAGGTATGTATAGGTTAGTAAAAATCTATTATGGTGTTATTATCGTACACTGTATTTTATATAATATTGGTTTAAGTCACATCAACCTGCTGATGTATAGACACCGGAAAAATAAAATCATCGGGTAAGGTCGCAGGGGATGAAACTTTTAAAGATAACAAATTATTACAATTTTTTAACATGACGATTTTCTAGCGATTGTCTAATATAATGTTTATCGTATGATGTGAATGTGATAACGTGAAAAGATCTAATTAGACATAATTTAACATTTATTAATATTCAGTATAGTTCAAAGTTCTTGTAATATTTTGTATTCGAATGTTCGTGTGTTTCGTGATATCGTATACATATACAGTTACGGAATAGTATCCAGACGAAATATAAACCACACGCGTGTCTTGTTTGTATTTTAGTAAATATATATATATATATATATATTTGCTATAATCATAATAAATAGTGTACAACTGCAGTCTGCACTATGCCGTTTAATATCTATCAACACTACGCCTATATGCACAGCAAAATAATTATATTAACATTAAAATATGGGCATTTAAAGATGATTTTTAAACCTAATCCTATCCATCCGGTCTACAAAAGTAATTTTCAGGTTTAAAAGTGATCTCATAAAAAATAATTGTATAGTTATGATTTAAATTATTAGTCTATTCGAATATAATTTTCCCATACTTTATATTTGATACATTTTTGGCGCTGAAAAAAAATAATAAAAAATAAAATAACAATTTAATATAAATGATGTATACTAGTTATTGATTAAATAGTTATTTTTCATAAACGACACGATTATTACTAAATTATTTGTTTGCTCGATGACTTAAACATGTATATATATATAGGCATAAAACATTCTCTCGATGTGCTATGCATACGTACAATGTGATATATGATATTATAGACTACTCGTCGTAAAAAAAACGTTGTTATAATATGATAACTGTATAGATACATAGGTATTATAATATATAGAGGTACCTACATATAATAATATTATTTACGTCTATATTCGTTTAGGTAATTTATTAAGTTCGAATACACACTAATATTGAATGTAAAAAAATGCAGATACCACGTTTATAGTTTGTATCGATAACATCTGCAACGTATAAATATAGTATAATAATAATAATAATAATAATAATAATACACGTTCTGTAGTCCGGTGCGGAGAAACGTTCTTATTCCGACGACCGCTTAAAACCGCAACGGCGTCACGCCGCAATCGCGTGTACCCGGCAGACTAACACACAGTGATACACACATATATACATCATTAACGGTTCGCCCCCTTTACGAATCCGCATACTATTATAATGTAATTAATTTTTTACGTCCGTTTCCTCGGCATCGTATATAATATATGATGGCGTGTGTGTGCGACTCGGGCCCGACGACCGTTCGTAAATAGGATTTAATCTGATCTCCTCCCCGGCGGCGGCGTCTTATTCACAGTGCATATTATAGGTACGTGTACATCGTATAATACTATATACGCGTGCTAGAGTTAATTCTTCAAAATTCAACGGACGTCTAGACCTTTAAACCGTCGCCGTCTTTATCCGTCGCAAGACTTTCTGACGCCCAACACTGACACCTGACGCTCAAAAAAACGTCATAGTACACACACATTTATTCAATTGCACGTATCGGCTACGTTTGTGATATACCGAAGCCGCGCGGGGGGGTGACATAAAGTCGAAATAAAATTAGACAGATATAGTCGTATTCGTCATTGGGGGTGTTATTCTTGTACATAATATATATTATCTACATTTTTTTTTCATTTCACACACGTTTTATTTTGTTCAACGGTTATTTTCATTTTTTTTTCTGGTTTGTTGCAGGCTATTCGCACAACCCCTATAACGGTGTGGTATGCAACGATAACATTTTAGCGACCGGAGTTTTTTCGTCCAAAGAACTTTGGAGGCTATCCAAAGGTAGGGAACCACAAAAATAATAATAATAATAATAGTATAGGTACAATAGTTGTAGGAGAGGGTTATACGTCCGTGGCCGTATACATTTAATGTACTATAAGCATACCTATATATGCCCATTATTATATTATAACGCATATATTCATAATAATAATACCGGCTATATATTATACAATATGCAAACATCGAGCAAAAAATAAAACCGAATAACGCGTACCTTCTCCTCTTTTATCTGCACGTTAAATTTCTAGATATTCCAACGAGGTGTAAAAAAACACCAAAAATACGACCAACGTTATCATAGTCACCACAATATCATACCACAAGAACGGGTTATCTCCGCGCCGATATATTATTATAAAATAAACCTACTGTAATTGTGTGCTATGTACAAAACACACACATGCACTAGAGTATTCAAGAATCCGATGATACAGCAACGGATTTTATCCGTCAAACGAATTATCGATATGTTGTACGGTGTACAATTAAATCAGAACTGAGTATAAAAAAAAATCTACCTATATTGTATTAACGTTTGGCCGTATCTACTGACGTTATAATGTAAGTATTTAATATAATTTCCGATCAGGTGATATGAAAATATCCAAAGTGATTGCTGGTAATAATAACGACGATTGTTTATCGGTCGACCACAGTAATAATAAATATTATAACGTTATTACTTTATAAGCACGAACCGAGGAAAGGTATACACATAATTTATAGTACCTACGATATTATTATGATGTCTTTATCGATCGCGTGCTCGACCAGACATAGTCGCGATGTTTAAACTACTTAACGTCATCAATTAAATCATAAACTTAAACAAAACTTTCAATAACTAACCGCCTAATGAAACTTGCCCAATAAATAATCGTATTATATAGATACTTAACCTGGTGATGGTTATACGCCGACAACGCTTCTTTGTCGCCGTATATGAACGTACACACGTTTCAATCGCCCTCGGACTATCTTAATACAATATCGATTTATATATTATTAATAAATATATTATACACGTGCGGCTTATTATTATTATTATTACTAGTATACATCAACGACTAGAACATGGCGTTCGTAAAAATATAACACTTACTCGTAAAACCAGTAGTTTTGACAAGAAGAAATAAAATCACGAAAACTGACTGAGAATTCAACGTGCGTTGCACCGACTATAGTGTAGGTAGCTACGCGAGGATATAATTTATGATCCAAATTTCCAGAACGAATTTTTCGATTAGATTTCCCTTAATTCAATCAAGTTTTTTTCGCTAAAATATTAAAATATTTTTTATGTATATATATTGATACTGGAGTTCTTTGAGCTTTAACAGTATTTCTATGATTAGTGATGACGTTGCCTCTCATAGATACAATTATAAGTTTTCGTCCATCTCTATTCTGGTGAGTAAACGATACTCGTGATTTCTTTTATATAATAATAATTTTAGTTATTTTAATTACAATTTACAACTCCCCATATCAAACAATGTTGCGGATGGTTTGCTGTAAGGTGTGTGATTTTTATCCATACAATATTGATCATTCATCATCGAATTGGACATATTGGTCTAGATACCTACACGCATTATAGATAGTTTATCTATAGCGGAGCGAATATTGTTTTTAGTAATGTACGAACGATTGGATGAAAAAAACTGCGTTTGTTACAAATTTCCGGTATAGCAAGTAATTTTTATTTGATGCAGTATATGGGGGTATTTCTTGTATTGATTTCAACAATTGATTGTCAATTATTAATTAACTTATAGACAATTTATGAAAAATAATAAATTGCAGAATTTCACGATGAATTGATTATGAGTGTACATAGATTTATAATAAATAACAAGTTTTTGAATAATAAATTATTTCTATCGACATATTAAATAACAATTCATATTTCACGGTTGAAGAAATGCATTTATAAATTTTGAACCATACGGCTTTCTAGAGATATAAATTTGCTTGTGAATTCAAAATCGTAAAACGCAGAAAATGTGTCTGCGAAAAAATATCGTCAGAAATGATCACAACGTATCGTGAACACGATTTACATTTTTTCAAAGAATTATTCTTTATGTGGTATAAATGATAATATATCAGTCGGCTGACTTGCACAGTATATTGTGTTATTGCGACGATTTCAGAAGAAAGAAAATGTCTGTTAAGATTAATTTATCAGGACTATATTATATGCGGAACGAATTCGAATCGATGGGATGAAGTCATATTTCAGTTTTTAACAATAATAATATAAATAGTATGATGTATAGTCGTCAGGATTAAAAAGACGTCTCGTAGAGAGTATAATATTAATATTGTGCCTAAGCAACAAGCTATAGAAATCAACTTCTAATATAAATATATTAATAATTGTGGGCATGCAATAACCTAATAGCAATAATGCACCACAATGCTAGTGAGGTATAGAATTCCCCTGTAATGTCAAAAGAATATCAAAAGAATATTAAAAACCGTTTGAGTGCGATTTTATTTTAGTTGTATTTTAGTACGAGCCTATCGATAAATTAAAGTCGCTTCAGATATCTAAACGTACTAAAAAGATAATGTTATTTTAGATAGTATCACCAATCGTTAAATTTGAAAACTTTATAATCTGACGCTCCCAGCGCTGAATAGAAGAGGTAATTTTCTTTATAATCTGTTAGATCTAATATTTTTACCAATCAAAAAAAGTTGAATACTAATAATGATTGTTGAGTACTGAAATAATCAAATACAATGATTTCGGTTATGAACCTCTGCAGTGATTATTTTCACGACAGATTTTTTTCTCCATCGTATTATAATAATATTATCGTTTAATACATCTTAACTTATAAGATACGACATATTTTAATAATATTCTACTAATCTTATTATACAATCTTAGTCAAACAGTATCAATTCGATCAAAATATTCATATATATATATATATAATATTATTGTTTTATAATTGCGCTTGTATGTTTCTACATGTGAATTCTATATTATGACTAGAGTGCAAATTTGTTGGGCATTTGCTATTTATTTCTATTGGCTTAAAACGAAGTTTTTTTGCTTTAATTCAAATGTTTTTTTTTTTTATACTTTTATAGAGCCAAAAAATTCGAACTCTAATATGAGTTAATCACTTAAGTATACCTTAGTAATATGTTTATTAAATATAATTATGCTCAACAGACGTCCATCAATTTTTAAACGCCTTTTCATGTAGTTATTTATAATTTAAGATAATATAAATCAATTTGAGCGGCCTGCTGAGATTTTCCCCGTACACTTTGTAATCTAAGGTTCAATCGGAGCCCGCCTTACGACGTCAAAAACTCTCGAATCTATGTTTTTTTTTTCGAAGAGTCTATTATTATATAATATCTTTCCGCGTCTATTAAAACATCTCGCACAGTAGGTGGCTGCATATTATATACAAATCGCCTCCTCATAATAATGTGTATGTGTGTGTGTGTGTGTGTGTGTGTGTGTCTTAACGCGTGGTCCCCGCCGCCTGTCCACCCTCAGCACCACCCTCGGCCCTGTACGAGCGCTGCTACCGCCACTGTATAGGAAGATCGCCTGTTTCAAAGTCGTAAGTCATCCATTGGTATTCGCAACATTTGCTGGCACACAACATTGCCCCTTTTAAGGATTAGACCGAGGAGAGACGGTGCACACACAAACACACACGTGTATATATGTATAATATTTATCCGCGGGTAAAGGGGTGACGTATCATTTTACGCGTGCACACACGTGCGACCGAATTGTTCGGATGTAAAACCCGACAATTGTTCGCGTTTCGTATATAATAACGTAATAATATAGTTTATAATAAACTCGGCGGCGGGGTAAACCGCGAAATATATGACGATCGTCGACGACGTAAAGATGATAGAGGGATGATAGTTTGCGATTCAGAGAGAGAGAAAGAGTGAGAGAGAGTGAATCGATGTTCGCGCGGTTTCACGGTTAATTCCTATGACGGTCATAAAGCGCGCGACCACCCCAAGCTCGGCGATTTTTAGCTCGTCGTCGTCTTCGGGTCATTGCGCGCGCGACTTATACCGTATTTATACCGTGTTCTCGTTTTCGATAAATATATATAATAAACCAACTGATTGTACGCCACGATATCAACTATATTGCCACTATATATATAAATTATGTGTGCGTGTGTGTGTGTTTATATAACACTGTTTTATATAATATATAATAATTCGTTCGGTTAAAACGAAAACATTAATGTTTTATCTCAAATGGTTTACTATGTATTTAATAATACGGATAACGCGAGCGTTATTATAGGTACCTCATACATTGCGTGATATGAATTTAGAAAATCAATAATGTTTAAACGCATTGAAACGAATTCGATTAGACGTTGTATTTATAAATTTAGTATGTTAGCCGTAACAGTCTATACATTTAATATAATGATATCATATCATATTATTGTACTTTTAGATAATATATAGTAGACATGTATTAACTATATTACATAATTTATATATTTTATATATTACATTTATAGTAACCTGCCTCCTATATGGTGTACACAATTTTAAATGCCGCGAATATTCTTTGTTTTTTTACAGCATCTATAATTCAGAATCCAAACGGTATGCCACCCATGAACATTATCAAAATCGAAAACCCAGGGTATTATTGCAGCAGCTTCACCCCGCCGGGCGACCACTCATCCATCATGGCATCTGGAAGTTACAGTGAGTATAATATAATATGGTATTTAATAATATATTTTTATCCAATAATTTCGTGTTTTTCTGCGAGTGTACGAGTATTCTCAGTTAAGACTAGGTAAATTTAAAACAATACTACAATATTACTACCTACTTACATTACATTGCACTGCAAACATTTCAGAGCCAATACGGTGTTTATACGTAGACTTGAATAAGACGAATAATAATAATTAATAACTATTATAATATATTAGATATGTATATCCACTTTGATTAAAAACGAAAGATTTGAAATTGCTCAAGTGGTCTGCACATTTATAAAAAGCATTTTTGTAACCCGTCGTTTTGTAGTTTTTTGAGATCCTTCATAACATGTTATACTGGGAAATTTGAAAAATTAACCGTTTAAAGTATAACAAGTTACATTGCAGTTCTTGGAATTGCATTATGCGCAAACATATTATTAACAACAGTCATTGTCGGAAAACATTATTTTATATATAATGTGGTAAACTATATAGTGGTGCGTAGTATGTACTTTATATCTTTCTATAATATGATATAAGTAATAACGCTATACAGAAAAATTATGTGTCGTTGAAAACGATATTCCCGTCGTCAATAGCCACGACTTTTATAAACCATATAATTATAGAATTGGCCCTATATATATATATATATACCTATTATAGTTTCTAACAGAGTTTGTCTCACGAAAATTAAACTCGTCGCGTACATAAATGTATAAACGTATAGGAAATAAACGTTGGTACCTATATTATATTACAGTACGAAGCGTATATCCAGTCGCCGTCGCCGCGTTTCCTCGTACTTCTCTCACGTCCCAATATATTATAAGCACAATTATATAATATATTAGGCGTGTGACACGATAGCTGACGACGTGTGTTATCATACGCGTGTATCGATCTGGTGTATTGCCTGTTGGATCATCCGGGATATCTGTATAATATAGGTATTAAGTCTGTGTGTGTGTGTAGATATATCTATAAAAAAAGTGTGCTTATACCGCGGTTAAGTCGGAACGATTGTTATCTCGCGCGGCCAATAGGTATAATAATAGTTATATCGTATTATGAGTCCATGCATAATATACGCGTATAAAACACACACACACATATATATATATATAATATAGCGCCGAAGTGTGGAAAAAAAAGAAAAAAATTGTTTCCAAGATGAAGGATAAATGAACGAGTTCTTCACATTGTTCTCGATTTCCCTTATTAGGTATCAAAATGGACGATTCGCGAAAGCCACCATTTATACGATATATCATATAGGTACCTTTACCTATATCTATAGGGTATAATATATTTTATTATGCTGCGCGCATTATTCGCCTTGCCTATATATACCTTGACAATATTATCTTGTTCGCAATAAATTAACCAGTTGGCTATTAAAACTAGGTAAGTAATAATAATATAAATAAATACTATATATTATACCGTTCGGTTTATATTTTACAAATTATTTCTACAAAAAAAAAAAAAAAAAAACAACACAAAGTCATTCTACGTTAACAAATTTTCAATTTAAAAGACAAACATTTTATTAGTAGGTAGGCACCTACCTAAAATTTTAAAGATTCCTGCAACAATTGAAACACATTTATCGCTGCATGCCTACATACACATAAAAAAAAAACTACAAAGAAATATTAACATACATTATACAAAAATACTAAACAGTAAATACATTTTTAAAACTCGTACTATATAATGTACTAAATTAAAAACTGATAATACAAACGTATGATCATAAAACTATTGGTTTATATAACTATTAAGTTGTCTCTGATTTAACATCCAACTGCTTATCTTGCGCGTTTCATTATTCATATTATGGGTCTGTAGTGGCATATCTAAATAAAAGTGATAGCACCAGTTATACTCTCACGCAAAGTTTCAAAATTCCAATTAGGTGGCAAATTTTTCTATTTTTCTTATTAAAATTATTAATATTAATTGACAGTATTTTATAGATTTACTGAAACGGTGGAGCAGTTGACCATCACATACTGTTCGATAACATTTTCTGGTTTTCTATAATACAAACCAATCGCCGACACATGTAACTACATATATTGTTTTAATTGGTCATATTATTTTAAACATGATAAAATATTTATCAACATAACTAAAAATATATTATAATATTGGTAGTTTTATTAGTTTGAGAGTATAGAGGGACATGGTAAAACTTTTATTGACTCTAGCTGTACATTTCTGAATATGCAACTGTTCCCAAAAACAGAATAAATATATTGTGGTTCCACAAATTGAGACTGTCCGCTGTTAGATCGGTATGTCACTGTTGCCTATATATTATGTGTAGCGACCGTTAATGGAAATGGTATGTTCCGTATTGGACATGACAGTAAACGTTCTGTGTGATGTTAAATTAGAAAGTCAAGCGTGCACTCAGGTTGCAATAGAACGAATAAATCGTTCTATTAGGAATAGAGATTATCACTTAAAAAATTGATAAGTACAATGTAAATAAATGTATAATAATAACCTATAAATCAACTAAGCTAATCTACGTCTATATTTTAGTTATAATTAAAACATTACAGTCGTTACTGATCGGCTAGAAAACTTGTAAGCGTTCTTCATATAATTTATAATATATTATAATAGTATACGACTCAATACGAGAAGTACTCAGAAAATATTCGCAACGTTTTTTAGAGAAGCATACTAACACGAGAAGTTATATCTATACATGTTCCTACACATTTACAACAATATTCGGTTGATTATTAAATGTATTTTTTCATAGGCCCGATGTCGATCCAGAGGACACAGAGTCCGTTAAACGAGCCCAGAATCAAACGAATGCGGAGAATGAGCTCCGCCGAAGATACCGAAATCGATTTGGGCGGTCAAAGGGATAAATCTAGTTCAGAGATCACATATTACGGCCAGAGTCCAGCATCCCTATCTAGTCAAACCAGTTGGCACTCGGACATCGATCATGGTATATTTTTATATACGTTCATTTATTTTAATGGAAAACATATTAACTATAGAAGCATACGTTAATTGATCGATCGCTGTGATTTATAGAGTAATAAATATTATGTCAACATCTATTATTTATTTGTATGTGTATTTCTTCTCTGAAGATATCTTTGCACTCTAATTCCAAAGTAAATAACATAATGATATTTTATTATAGGATTTTTGAGTTGGTGCATTTGTCCTGTACGACAGTTTTCAATATTACAGCCCAATCGTTAAATATTTGCTTAGAAATTATATGCTTCGGTTATAATAATAATAAGTAAAAATATTTCAAATTCGTATAATTATATGACATGAGTTGTTTATCGAAAAATTATTATCATCGATGACGAGTATCGACTGAAAGCTGTGCACAGATTCATAATATTAAATTATATAGTGTATATAATGGTATACATCTAGTGTCTGAATAGGAATAAAAACATAACCAAAGTAGCTGAACATTTTAAACTTAGTTAAAGAGTTAATTTTTTTTAAATTTTTACATTAACTAATTGGTTAGTTTTCTTATTAACTCAAATAGTTAAAAAATGCATTGTAACAACTTAGAGTGTTCCAGTTAATTTGAAAAAATAGCACGTCAAGTTAAAATCATGTTTATTCATATCTACAATTGTAGTTATAGCTAATTAAATCATTATTTTTTTGTTTAATCACTTTTTATTTACCTAAAATGGGTTTAAAAACAAAAAACAAATACATACTCCTTGATTTAATTAAATTAGTCGACGTAAATGTGTAATTGTCTAAACCATAAAATCAATAATAGTGTGAAAAAATATGGAATCGTAAATTATAGTACATAATTTAAACAACGTTTTTAGTAATTATTAAAAAAAAAAATGAAAGTTGCATAATTACTATATTATATGTGACCCAGGTGAAATTAAATAATTGAAAACAAATTCAACTAACATTTTTCTGACTTATTCGAGTTAATATTTTTTCTATATTAGCTTTTAACTTTTAGGGTTAAATATATTATTTGTTTACTATTACATAGTTTATTATACTTTAAAGTCTTAACGTTGACTCAACTAAACCAGCTCAAGTAAATTTTTTTCTTTAATTTGCTCTCTTTGAATATCATATACACTTTTATAGGTATTCCTGGCCAACATTCAGGAAGCATAGCATCCTTGGCGTCCGCTAACTATTACGGTTCGGCGACATCAGGACCCGAACAACACAGTCCGGCCAAGTACCCGGAGAACGGGCATGATACGCTTTCAGACTTTGTCACATTTGTGTGTCAAGAAGCGGAAAGCTCTCAAGGTGCACAGGTATGTAATGTCGCTGTATGTAAAATAAATAATATGTACCTATAACTATTATATATTATGTTATTATTGTATCACAAAAATATTAACGATTTATATATATTTTCATTCAACACCTGATTTTAAATATTGTAGTACAAGACTTCCACAATAGAAAAAATATTAAACAAACATATATTATAATGACTGATAAAATACTTACGCAAGCTTATAAATTATATATATATTTTAAATTAACTGAAAATTTGCCATCCGTTTGCCATTTTTTTTTATATATATATTTTGTAAACAATAATTTAACTCAGTTAATTTAAATTATATTCCATGTAAAAGTTCTGTATCACTCTAAGAATCTTCGTGACATATCAATAAAATTCCGATTTCCTGACATACATTTCTCATAGATAACTGTTAAAAAAATTACATTGAAATATATTGATTTCCCATAGAGATAATTAGAGTATACTAGACTTTTGGAACATGCATTCTGAAATTTTTAAAACTTTCAACCTTATTAGTTATTACACATTGATTCTCTTCTATAGTTAACATAGAACGATGTATACTAAATCCCAGCAATTAGTTGTATATTCGGTTGATTATCACTTATAAGTTTAATGAAAAACATTTTTACACATACTCGTATATAATATTTATCGTGTTTTTTTGTTCGTTTAGTTGAATTATTCTTCCACGTCGTTTTACTTGTTGAGTTATGTGTGTATAATATTAATTATAAACATTAGTACATCTTGAATCAGTGATAACTTGAGATATTTTTAATATTAGCAAACCGTACTAATCATTATGATGATAAATAATATATATATACTTGAAATTAAATTCCACGTTCATAATATCTAAACTAGTTAATTTACAGAATAAATAGTTGTAATATTTAATATCAAAATTCAAATATTATATAAGTCAACAAAATATTTAATATATTATACTTGTTAAAATAATATAATACATGTTTGTTTTAATTTCCCCTCTTATAAATATCATATCTATTGCCATTAGTCATATATAATATTATGTACATAATATAGCGAGTGTATTATATTGATTTAATCTAATATTAATTATTAATTACCATTTACTGTTTTTTTTATGCCCCACGTAGGGATGGGCCTATGGAAATCAGGTTTTACATTAATTTATACATATTTATATATATATATATATATTTTATACAGCAAAAAATATTTTAAAATTTTAATATTAGGTTAACATGCGGGTATAATGTTATTTTCGACATCGTTTGTAGGAATACTCGTATATTATAGAATGTATAGAATTTATTACATTATTATGTGCAGTCTACAATTGTATACTATTTCCAATGATGAGTACTAATTCAAATCGTTTTTCTTGTATTTATTGCATCGTAGGCGGGACCCACGAGGAGTCCAAAAATGGCTCAATATTATCCGAGCACTATGCTACCACCACCCCCTCCACCACCCATGGCACGGCCAGTAGCCATTATTCGATCTACAGGTAAGTTTTTATACAGTTAAATAACTAATAATATAACATATATAGAATGCCGGGCAAGCACGAGTTATACTAAACTTGTTTCGTGGTTGAGCGTGTGTCTATAATAATTATATATATTATATGATGTATATTTTAATTTAGATCGTTAAGATCTAAGGTACATACCAAAGATTTTGTCGCGCGTCGTTAAGATGTTTGTCGATGGATCAATATTATATATAGACATTCCCGGTCGATCGATCGAGGATATGCAAAAATATCAAAATCCACAAACAGAGCGATGTAAGTACCCGTTGGTATACGGAATTGGTTCCCGATTAAAATTGCATATCATCGTACAACTATTCGAATTGGTTCCTACAAAAAAACATATATTTTATATTAATATTTTAAAATCTTATGACTGCAATTTTTCTTACCAACAATTTAGGCAGAATTTACATATATTTTAGGACGAACTACATATTGTTCTGGATCGTTTGACGGAAAACTTATTCCAAAATTGTATTCAATAACCCAAATGTTTTTTTTTTTATTAATTGAAAAATGAACCAATGTGAAACACATCTAAAACAAAGAAGCACACTTAAAATAAATAAAAATAGCTAAAAATATAAAGTTAATTGGTGTACAAAATAAATAAAAAATGCATTGACCGTCAAATTTCAAATTTCAAATTCATAAAATCTGTATGTTGTAAATGTACTTATACCACATTTTTTTATTATTTATTATATTTTAACTTTGACTTATTTTATGTTTCGTTAAAATGTAAGACTATTATTATGCACCTATTTTATTATTATTGGTATTGATACCTATGGCTTATACTTGTATACATATTTAAATTAACTAGTAACACAAACGTGTTAAATACGCTTAGGTATATTCTAGACACTCCTAAATCTGTGTAAAATGGAAAGGAAACTGCTGTCGGTTGAATATAAAATAGTTCAATAATTTTAGTTGAAAAAGTTAAATCTAAGCATTTACATAATTTTATTATAAAAATAAAAATTTATCGGAACCAATTTCATGTTACATGTAGACCATTCGGGAACCAATTCGTACCAGTTGCCTCCAAAAGTACCTTTTTTGTACCAATTCCCCCCAAACTACCAAGACCAAAATGTACCAGTTGCCCTCATATGTTAATATATATACACGATTATAATATATAGCCCGTAAAATAGGGGAGGTAAATATGCAAATAATCAATAAAATATAAAATTATTTATAAAAATAAAGTAAAATAGTATAAAATGATAGAAACAAATTTTAATATTTACAATTATATATATATATATTGTATTTTGTAATAAATAATAAATATAATATATTATACAAATAATATGGATAAAATGAAAATTGTATTAATAATAATAACCTACTTGGTGCAAAGTGAAGATTTTACGAAAACACATAATTTTAGACGCGTCTAAATGGATAGCCGATATATAAGTAACGAGTAACGACAATTATGTTAGGCTTTATCGGAATACACTTGTTATTATCATTTATTATATATTTATTAGTAATTTTATAATTATTAGAAATTATTATATAATACGATGCATCCTACGTATTTGGTAGATACATTTTAGTAGACGAAATGTACTGACGTTGTTAACACGATAGAAAATATTACACGAGTTTATAGTGTAAAAGGCAAAATTTTGTTAGTTTTAAATTATTATACTTTTTATAAAGATCGCATTACACAAGCGGATGTGAAATGGCGACGTACATTAAAGTCGTGTACGTCAAAGCTGTTTATGAGTGAAGATGAAACAGTGCTTTTAAAATCGGTTATCAAACACAAACATTCATCGAGTAAAAATTTAATAAAATTAACCATTTCTAATAATTTAAAACGGAAAGCTGTGGATGAAATTTCTAAATGCCCATTAAAATTATTATGAGAAAAATTTCGATCCAATGTCACGGATGTAACACTAAACGATGTAAACTCCATTGGCAGAAGCATTTATTGTACGAGAAGAAAAACACTTAACCACTACCAAAATCTATTTCTGAAGTTCACTCAGTATTAATACTATTACAATTAAATAATACTTACAAAGGTGACAATTTTCTATTATGTAACAACGAGACGGAAAGTATAGTATGTTTTACTACAAAAACAAATTTAAAATGTTTATATTATGACAAATTATCACATTGAATGTCACATAATTAATAATATAATAGGTTATTATTATTAATACAATTTTCATTTTATCCATATTATTTGTATAATATATTATATTTTTTATTTATTACAAAATATAATATCATACATAATTGCAAATATCAAAATTTTTTTCTATCATTTTATACTATTGAACTTTATTTTTATAATAAATAACTAGCTGTCCCGCCCGGCGTTGCCCGAGACAAAAATTAAGTTAAGAATAACTTCTAGTGATTTACATGCAAACTCTATGTTAGCTAAGTAAATAATCCGACTGCGTCAGATTTCGGAAAATATGCGAACAGTATATTATTAAGAAGACAATCCACCTGCGGTAGATTGAAGACCCCGCGAGGTGCGTAAGTATGTGAAATCAGAATATTAGGCACATGAAAAACATTGCAACGGTGGCCTATGCCAAAGATTTGTTTTTTTTATAAATTGATAAACATTAATTTATATATATATAGATGTATTAACTTTAATCAATGGAAATCTGACTTTGTCCTTAATGACAATGTATATTTAACTCACATATGATATAATTTATTATTTCAAGTCTGTAAGCGCGATGATTTGATACACCACATTTTCTCGATTAGCCAATGGCAATTATATTTTATATACAAAATAAAATACTAATTTCTATAATTTATTTCTACTATTACTATTATAATCTGTAAGTTGTAACCAATGGCAACCATTAATAAACAAAAATAATTTTTGATTTCCATCATAAAATCTCAAAATCCTTGTGTGAGCACCACTTTAAAATGCAAATTTCAGAAAATCCTTACTTAGTGCACGATGAAATTATAATATTTATCTACCATCAAAATTTTAAATCGATAGCTCTAAAAGGTTCGGCTCTCCGTTGAATATTAATCAGTCACTCATGACACTGCAGGATAAATCTTTTCGATATAATTTAATAGTTATTATTCTATTCGAGTCGGAGACGAATCCAACAAATCAAAAATCATCAAAATCGGTCCAGCCGTTCTTGAGTTATAAATGGTGTAACTAACCCAACTTTGTTATATATATATATAATATATAATTATTATTTATTACAAAATACAATATCATGTATAATTGCAAATATAAAAAAAAATGTTCTATCATTTTATACTATTTTATTACTTTATTTTTATAAATAATTTTATATTTTATTTATTATTTGTATATTTACCTCCCCTATTTTATAGGCTATATATTGTAAATGTGTATATATTAACATATGAGAGCAACTGGGAAATTTTTAAAATCCCGATAACAGTCGTGGGGGGTAACTGATCAACACCCATCGTATGCATATCTATTGACTACTTGGGAACCAATTCGGTATTAGAAATCAAATCGTATAAGGCCGTTGTACACGTCAACTACGTAATACGTAGATACTGCAATATTCTTTATTATTCTCAAAAAATTGAAACAATGAGTATCGTCGTCGTTAATTTCGAAGCTCATCTGAAACATAGAAGAATAAGTAGTAGACTAGTGGTGTTTCAAAGGTCGCCTGAATTATCGCGCTCGGCAATCGATTCGTGGGACATGGCACATTGCCACCGTAACCGCACACTACGACGCACACGCTTACACCGAGGCTAGGCCTTTTTACGCGTCCTATTTTTCTTACCTTCAAGCGCTGTACTCGATCGATAAAACGCACATTTCCTAATATTATATAATAATAATAATGTATGTATAAACGTATAATAATATATATATATTTGTTATACAGTGTGATTTTATTTTATCATTTAACAGTAAGTTTCTCGGTAAAGTCATGTGTTTTTAAAAAAATTTTTTTTTTATTTATATATAATAATTTTAAGTTATAATTATACAACATTTTTGGGTTTAGCTGCGGTGCCTCACAAAATATTAGTGCACTGTTCATCTACATTTTAAATACTTATAATTAATTAATTATACGATTCAAAATTAGATTTTTATACATTGAAATCTTCAAAAAAGTATTCTGAATTTAAAAATGAATATTCTCATTTTAAAAAGATAAAACAATTTTTTAAAATTTCAAAACCATATATATATATACGTAGAAAATTATCCTTGGTAATAAAAGAAGCATTATGTATAATATTATATCCGAGAGACCTCGCCACATTGATTTGTTTATCTCTGCTGTAGCGCTGTTCATAATAAAGACTAACCATCAACTATATCGTTGGTACTTAGTAATGATATTTCTCACACGTGCATTCAGCAAATGTTAACGGTGATATATTTTATTTTTGATAACATATTTGGATTATTTAATTTTTACTTTACCTATAGGTAGGAAATATATATTTTTTTATATAGATCGTGAGTACTAAACATTATATGGGAAATTTTTTTAAGAATCGATCTGTGTGCAATTATATTATTGTAATTTTAAGTCAAATTGTATCTATATTAATAATATTGTCGTCTGGCATTTGTGGTTGCAGGTGAGCTGACCATTGCTCCGTCCAATTCACCGCCGACTTCCAACACGCCACCGATGGGAGGCGGAGGCGGCGACGGATCGCCGGGCGGCGGAAGAGATTCCGATCAAAGTCCGCCGCCAATGAGTGGTCAACTGTCAGAGTCACAGCTGTCTGGCCGTAGCGTGGTGTCCGGCGGCAGTCCGTTTACCGTGTCCGCCAACCGCGATTACCATTTCTCGCACATACAACACGGCCAGGTACCGTATACGTTCAACTTGCCAGCTCACGATTACAACCCGTCGAATTATTAACGTTTTTATTTTTCTCTTACCATTTTTTTTTTCATTTGTTTGTTTGTTTGTTAGTTTGTTTTTTTTTTTGTCTGTTTGTTTTCGCGCAATAACAACAATATTTTTTGTAAAAATATGACCTAACACATCGCCTTCCTACCCCTGCCCCGTGCCAGTGACGTATAATATATTATTTTCATACATATAATATAGGTTAAGGTGCATGTCGTGTTTTATTCTATACAATTTCCATAGTAAACTATAATTTTTACTCGGCCTATACTCGCATTTATCATCGTTATTGATTACTACATATTATTATTATTATCATTATACCGTACCTGGAAATCTGGTATTATACAAGTGCCTATAGCGCGGCAGGTCTGACTGTCCGAGTTATGAGCACGTACTACAATATATTACATTAAATTCCTACCACACACTTTGAGCAGAATAAAAAATTCTCCTTCTAGCACCTAATAATTTATGTAGTTTTGGAACTTTTTTCGTACTCAGATCCGACACGACATTCGAACCGTTCACGATCCATTATACAACAATTTAAATGCACATAGACATATTATGTGTTAAAATGTATACAATATAAATGTTGCGTAACCACCAATATAATAATACATTATACAGACGTCGCCCGGAAAAGTGCACCCCATTTGTCCGTTCGAGCTTTGCTTAGCCGGCAGTGTTAACGTGTTTTATAGTTTGTTATTGTTGTTATTGTTGTTGTTTTTTTTATCGTTTTTTATTTGTTTAACCGCACACGGTCGCAACACCGTCTGTTTAATATATATATATATATAATATACCTACGTCTGTTAAGATTGTGTTTTGATATTAATTATATTCAACTAAAATGTATATTACATATTATATTATTTTACATCCGTTCGCGTTTCTACCGCGTGTTAATATGTAACAAACCGCGTTCACCCTCCTATATATATTATAATAAAAATAATAATAATTACGAAACTTACGCGCGGTTTAGTATCTTTCTTTTTTTTTGTTATTTTTTTCTTTTTATATAAATAATATTATTATTGTGTATAACTGTTCTTTTTGTATAATCGTCGTTAGAATAAACCGTTTTGGTACGTCTGCAAGTTGCAACTATCTATACAAATAAATATATAACATTATATTGCTGTAAAACGTCGCGAACGCCATTGCCATAATATACGAATGTACCACAAGGTTCATCAGATACTAAAATGTGCCATTCCGTTAGGTTTTAATTATATTGCAACAATATTTATTAAAGTAAATACATAAAATGTAAATGTGTGTGTACATATTATACTAAAGTGCAATAAATATCCACGTTAGAGAGATGCAGTTATTAAATTAGGTATAATACTTATACGTAGTACCTATATATTATATATAATATAAGCCCATGTGTTATTATTATTTTTATTCATTATTATTATACCTATTGTAATATATTTTATAAGTTTAATTATATAGTTATTATTATTGTCAGTACATTATTAGTTGTGTGTTCGTGTGAGTCTAACCTAATGTATAGGTGACATTGTGAATATGTTTATATTGATATTATATAGATTGTCGACCTTGACTTATGTTATAATATATGTATAGGCGTATCTGCATCGTTGTCGCCTGTCTAATATATTATAATTATTATTATATTATTAAATTTCCATCCGTTGCGTCGTTTACATAGGTAAAGAACAAAATTAAACATCAATTGTATAATGTTTTAAAATCAATCGTTCATCGCACGAATTTCGTTATGCAAATAAATAATTTATTTAGGAAGAACTGATAATTAAAACGTTCATATTATAGGTATTCACTTAATTCGTGTATTCGTGTAAATTATTTGTAAATAAAAAATAAATGCGAAATTCGCAAACATTTGAAAATATTCAGTTTTTAATACGTTTTATGTATTTAATAATATATATACCTTGCCAATTTTAAACAACTATTTCAAATGTGAAACGATTATTACCCGAACTTTGACGACTTAATTATTGTGTACATATTATCAGTTCTCTGCAGTAAATTGATTTTACGTTTATAGTTGCTTTAATAATAGGAATAAGTATTTTAATGTTTTGCGTAATATTAATATAATACTTGAACCCTACAAAAAAAAAAAAAATGTTGTTATTTATTCTTTAAATTTGAATTTTTTTTTTACAAATGTGAATTAAAATTAATTTTTTAAAAAATTACCTCTCGTGAAATAATTTTTCTTGATATTGCAGTTTTAAATGGTGTTATTTTTAATTTTTTAATACATTTTATTATTCATTACAAGTTACGACATTTAAAAAATAAATGTTTCGCAACAGTGAAATCCTCTTCTATAATATTATCGTGTCTTCTTATTCGTTGGATTTATCTTGCAAATTAATTCCATCGAACAAAAATTTTAATACGAAAGATATTAAAAAAAAAAAATTGAATATCTTACAAACGTGAACCAGAAATTCCAGTTTACTAAAATAATATGATTATAATATACACTGCGTAGGTATACAAAGACACTCGTACGTATTTCTTTCATTTATGACTAGGAATATTGATCAAGTGATATTTCACAAACCTACAATGTCACGTATATACTTATACCAAATCACTTGCATCTCGACTGCGGTGCAAAATTAATTTCTATACCAATTTAAAATTAGAATTCGCCGCCCAAGATTTCACACATGAAATTGCAATTGAATAATTATTACAATGATATGACGCGGTTAATATACGAGGAATATAAGTCCGTCAAACACTAAATAGTTAACTAAACATATTAGACAAAAAAAAAAAAAATTTCAAAAAATGTCTAACCAAGTCTTGGGGTGTTACGGTTTTCGTCTGGCTCGAAATTGTTTCGAAATGTTTTCCGTGCCGCGTTTGTGATAGTTGATTTCAGTGTAACGCATTGTCGGGTACACACATCAATATATTATATTCTTATACAGCGGAAAATTGAGAGCCGGAACAATCCTCATGGGCGTTTTCACCAATGTTTTTTTTTTATTCATCTTTTACGTGCCAAGGACGGTGTTCCGTCGGCAGTAGGTCGCGCTTGGAGAATTGCATGCGTAATAATAATATTATCTGCGTTATTTCATATAAGCTATATATTATATTATATTATATAAATAGGAATGATGATATAACTATGATATTCTATAAAATACAGATAGTGATTTAAAGTAATATTTGTATTTCATATATGCTGTGGAAAATATACTAGAGTTCAAAAAAAAAAAAAAATTATCAAATATAATATCGTTTACAATCTATAAAAATATCAAGTTCGATACATATAGTGTATAATGTATGCATTAAATTATTCTAGATTAGGCTGTGATGACCAAAAATATACCACGTTAATTGCGCAGTTGAAAATCAAAACCTACATACTTGATATGGTTTAATATAGGTACCTATAATATTATTATAATATTTACAGTAAATGTACTATGTAAGTATTCACATTGTATAAAATATACAAAGCGATCGTCGTATAATATTATCGTTTCATACTTTGTAGACTAAGTATTTTTTATAGGGTAGATACCTACATTATCATTGTGTAGTTATAAAATTACAATATTATTCGATATAATTGATTTACTATCGGTTATTCTTGTATTGCACACACAAGCCAGCCGAAGACGCCCCTTCCACCCGTTATGTCTTTGTAACAATTGAAATAGTTCATATTTCCTTTATTCTTTTTATATTTTACGATTTAACTGCATCCGGTAATTGAATAATGTATAATAATGATATATATATATATATATATATATATATATATATATATATACGTATTAGAAGATACATATTAAGTTGAACGATCGACTATTTTTTTATTATTCTTTCCATAGTACCTAATATTATTTAGAAAATACATAATAATATAAATATGAAATGTATTATCTTTTGTTATTGTTTCTGTTTGTTAATAGATGTTTGTGTTACGTAATAATTCATTTGTTTTACGCATTGTATTTGTATAATATAAATGTATTGATTAATTTAAAAACAAAAAAAAAATAAACCATTTTAGTGATAGGTAATGTTATATACTGTAATGCATACGTAATAATAATATTTGCCGATTATTGTTTTGAAAAAAATAAACTGTATAAGTTTTTATATATATTATATAGGTAAAGTGTAATTGTATAATAGTGCTTTTAATTTTATTTTAAAATGCTAATAAGTTTTTGTTTAATTTTTTTATATATATTATATTATTATTATTTTGTAAAACCAATAAGTTTTCAACTACCAAAGTATATATATACACTATTTCTTTTTGTATAACTATGTGTAGTAGTGAATAGAATCTGTTTTGTGATATTAAAACTCCTTATATTGTACATATACATACATATATACGCATAAAAAAAATTCTGTGTTTTATTGCCTCGTCCACATGACTGCTGCAACAAGTCGTCGTATTTAAGATCATATTTTCATTTATAACTATAAAATATGATCGCGATATAATGAGATATTATACACGCCTGTCCGTGATCGTGGGCAATTATTATACAATCATATGTACACATGCGTGAGTTGTATTGCGGCAGTGGCGTCGACATCTCTTTCTGCTGTTTCATTGCGCGCCGAGGTCTGACGATAAGCGTTAAAGTCTTCGTGACGACACTGGCCGAAGCTGTGCCAAGAAGTCGCCGATATGTTAAAATAACATAATACGTATAATAATGTTAAAAATGTTTTTTCCTCGCTGTCAAGAATATTTGTTTAAAACGAGTCTTAATGTAAATATTTTAATTATCATCCAATATGTCCGTTGCGCATTGTGAGTTTGTTTTTGTATCGTTTCATTGTTTGTGCGCGTGTGTGTGTGTATTAACCAATAATAATAATATAAGCAAACTCGTTTCCTCGAATACTTTACTGATTCTACGTCTTACCATATGGATCATAATTTAATCTGAATTGTGCACGACTAAAATAAAAGAAAAAAAAACAAAGTAAAAGTCATAAACATCATAACTCTAATAATAATATGCCAAATTATGTCTTACATCTAATAGGTATGGGTTTTGTTTTTGTTACAAAGCTACCTGACAAGGTATATCGATATTCGACATGAGCACACTGATTGCGTTTGACTGGACCATCAAGCTTGATTGATTATTATTATTATTTATTACTATTATTATATTGATTATGATATTGACCAAAGTCAATACTAATCTGGGTGTGATATCCAAAAACATTGATGCGTCCTTGTGCAGTACAAATAAGAGAATCCTCGTTAGTCCGATTTAAATAAGAATTGAGTATGGTTCATTGTTAATTTATACTCTATAGTCTTAAACCAACTATGATTGCCCGATACGATACTTAAAAAATAAAAAGTGAACCCTCCATCAGATTACCTGATCCCGATGTATTTAACCATTTTTTAATACTGTGTTTTGTAGATTAAGTTAGAAACATTAAATGAGTACGCATAAACGAAAAAACAATTGTAATATTGTGACTATGTCCTTAGAGAAATCGTAAATAAATGGCAGACCAAAAGTCTGTCTCGCGGCCGGTGTATTTTCGTCTTTTGTGAACAATCTCTTTTTGAGTCAATTCTATTTTAAACATGTTTATGGTAGATTTGACTAATATATATACACTAATTACAATTAGCAACCATTTTAACGATCGATTAGGCTATAAAACATATTTTTTTATTTCTTTTAAGATTATTGTTTCCGATTGAAGTACCAATAATAAATGATTAAATAATAATGCAAAACACATAGAGTATATAATATTGCATTTAAATGTGTATATCATAGTCCTAGTCTAACATAGAAACAAACGATCATGAGCATCATTTCGGATAACTCTGAGTCCCCAAAATCAATTGTAACCGCGTAAATGTTACAGTGCCATATTATTATATTCGGCAAACGTTTCAGATTTTTCTTAATACCATGGCTTCGGTCAATACGCAATCTGGATTCAATTTACACGTGTCAAATGAATAATAACTTAAAATAAAAACATAATAACGATACCGGCGACGCTTTGTATGCATCTTATTTGTCCGCAGACTTTAACAATCGACCTGCAACCTAACTTATACGATTGTGTGTTGTGTGAGCAATGTGCATAACATTAATAACAGTAGGGGCCGAGAAGTTGTCGTATTTCAAATAGTATACGCGATTACAACAAATTAAAGTTCTTTATATTGAAATATATTTATTTAGGTACTTGATTGTTTAATTTATAAAAATATACGTCACAACCTAAACACACATATTATACACATTGTATAACGGTAATTACTACATAGGTGCACTCCAAACAAGTTATAAACGCAAGACAAAATTAAAATTAAATACGAACAGCCGTAAACAAATTTACATTTCATCAATTATCAAAGAAATACAACTTGCTCCCATAAATTGGCATCTCATTGCAGTTATACGACAACAATAAAGGAAAAAAAAAAATCGCAACGACTTTTCCGCCCCATAACACATTAAACATTAATGTTATTACCGCATTGCGGTGTATGACAGTTTCTATTGTTTTATATACTGTTATATTATCACCGTTGTTCTGTACACGTTGTTGTGTGTGTGTGTGTGTGTATATATTACACAACAGTTGTTCAGCTATTCGAACATCGGCACCGTGAACACGGTAACCGGAGTGATCAGTCCCACCAACCTGAGCCTGCTGTCCAACCCGGGCGGCAGTCCGTCCTCGTCTTCGGGCGGCGGTAATGGCGGCGGCGGTAGGTCTCGTGGACACTCGCAGACGACGTTGCCGCGGTGGAATACGCAGTGTTCGTCCGGAACGCCATTCATCACGCTCGACGAAGACTACATGATGACGCCACTGATGTCCGGTAATGGCGGACAAGGCAACGGCGGCACACTGATCGACGACGGCAAGTATATTTATGTACATTGTTTGTGGCTAAAACGAGGACGTAGTATCTGTGTACCAAGGCATCTGGTTAAAAAGTCGACGCTAGGTATATCAAAAAGTTAATTTGTTTGTATTTTTTAATTCGCCTAGTTAGAGTATCCGTTTTAATAACTTAGTTGTTTCCAATGTAATTGAAAATTAATTCAAGTTTAAACCATGTTTATATGAGTATGATATATTTATATTAATAAATAACTGCAGATTCATTAAAGTCAGTTAAATTTTTTTTTAAATTTAATCTCGTTGAATACGTTGGTTTTAAATACAAATAAACAAATGAACCTTAGTTGTATATAATTGCAAACCTGCGAATGCACAAATTACTGATATATAACTACAACTATTAAGGGGCAAAAATGCAGGTAATTTCTAATGACGTTACACGGTGGTCATGCAAAAGCTACAAGAAAAAATAAAATCAAACCATTTTAACCGTGACAGAATAAATAGGTATGATCACAATTTATTGATACGCAATATCAAATAAAAGGATGGAATTCTTCTGCCGAGTTTCATTAGTTGTTGATATTATGTTATGACTTTATATTATCATACATGTTAAAATATAAGCCAATCAAAAAATGCGGAAGCTTCCCACTCTCTTATACACTCGACTGAACAAAATTTAATTTATTGTTATCATACTTATTTATTTTGTCATGATTTTGACGATCAAAAATGACATCGTAGGAAAAAACTACAACGTCTCGTAGAACTTTTGGATTTTAATTATTATTTTTTTTATTTGGGAATGGAAAACTTAATGTAAGTTAAACTTGACTCTAATTTGTCAATAACTTTAAATAAAGCCAATCGTACAACCTTGTAATCATATAGATATAATGCTAAATTCTTCACATTCAGGTAACATATTATAATATAATATAAAGGATGGCTCATTGAGTGCGTGATTATTGCGGTGCAACACGATTGCGCACTTTTTGCCTTTTTATATTTGAAAAAACACCACACGATTGTGCACAAAATTAATTTAATTTAATATTTTTGGCGTAAATGATAGACATAAATAAATAATAAGTTTAGGAAACCCACCTATAGTTTAGTATACGTATACACAATTGTAAATAATATTTTATTACTATAATAACTGATAAGTGTTAGTCCGATAATATTTATTGCACCGGATTTTATTGATAGTTATCTAATCCCGACAATCCCGTACGTTAATAACGATATGTTTAGTGTGGCAGTCGTCAGTCACATACGCACGTCATTGTGGCAA
>JACXSJ010003092.1:0-30024 GCA_014851325.1 Pentalonia nigronervosa
GTAATTAATGTATTACAACAAATTCAAGTAGAAACTTACACAAAATGCAATGCTATAAATAAAAATATTTACAATATTAGACGAAAAGTTATATTAGATAAACAAGAATATTTAAAAACAAGCTGGGATAAGTATATTTCAGGTGAAATTAAGATTTTAGAGTATATACAACATATGGGGGTAAAATTTCCAGGAAAAATATTTTAATAATTTTAATTATTATTTTTAATTAATTTTAATAATAATTAATAACATACACATATACACAATATATTTTTTTTAATTTTAATAATATTTAATAACATACACTTACAAACAATCAGTTTTTAATCATACCCGTGAAATTCACGGACAGTCCCAAATCTGTCAAAATGAGAGGGAAAATTGATTGATAAAATACAGCATCCAAGTAGGTATATTAAAACAAGGTCGCCCAAACACAGTGTGCTAAATTGCCCAAACACATTGCAATTTTTAAAAATTCGCCTAAACGCATTAAGCCCGTATATCAGTCAATGTGATAGTCCTAAATTATTATTAGTTTTATAACATAACATAATTGAAATAGTTCTTTTATTTAATATGATTGTATTCATCAGTAAAAAAAATGGCTTCAGCATTAATTCAACATTTATAAAGCAACTTAAAATAATGAGAACAATAGTAAATACCTACTGTTTTATAAAACAGTAATGGTTTAAAATTATTAACATTTTTTTTTTTAATTTATAAAAGTTTATAAATTACTCAACATTTTTGAATTGTATTATTGGAGCATATTTGATGTTGTCAAAATTAAATGAATACCGATTATCTAATAATTAAAAATGTCTATAAAGAAAAACTTCTCTCCACATTCACTGAAATGATTAGGGCAAATTTGAAATGAGCCAAATTTTCAGCACTGAAGTCATCAAGAAAGCACTAATCACAAATTACCATAACCTATGTATCATGTATTTATTTTCAATTTTTTTTAAAGCGAGTATTAATAATTTATATTTAATTAATACCTATAATAAGTTCCTATGAAAAATCATATGTGGATATTGAGCAAAAGTAACATTTCAAGTCTTTCGTGTTATCATGGAAAAAATATACAAAATAATTTCACTTTATCTTATCATATTTTTAATGATAATAAAAACATCAAAATTAGTATGTCTATGGAGTAAAGAAATGACAGTATATCCTCATATATTATATTACCAACGGATATCTCCATATTTTCCTGTGAATATCTAGTAGCCGTACATAACGCCGAGAAGGGGTTGGATTGCGCGGTTTATACAAACTATGTTTATCAATATATCTAATACTTGTTATAGCAAATATGGTATAAAAAAAGAACTGCGGAGCTGTCCATTAACACAACTTTAAATAGTTTTTTTATTTATTTTTCAGAATTTCTCAATTTGTTTAGAAAAAACGTATATTATAAATGTAAAGTCTGTGGGTCACCTATGCTTAAGTCTGCTTTTAACTTACTAGGAGAGTCATGGAAGTAAGAATGGATATAAGTAGATTAAGAATTGTGATAATTATAAGGTTATTGATTTATATTTTATTTTCAAGAATAAATATTATTGTCCTATAAGAACAACTTGCAAATAATATATTATATTTTGTAATTGTGGAGCTTAGTATTATAATCAAGGGTTGGGAAGGTTTAATTAAATATGATATAAAGGCATGTGGATATTATCACTACAGGCCAATAAACTAGTGGCGGCTTTGAGGGTGAAGCAAGTGAGGTGGCGCCTTACTTAAAATTTTGAAGTAAATAATATTCAAAAAGGCATACTTTTTGGATCACCGATAACACATATTTTGCTAATAATTATTAACCTATTTATAATTTTATTAAAGAAAATATTCCTTTTTACAAAGTTTAATAATATGAATTATCATTTTATTATATTGTTTATTGTTATCATTCCGTATTTATTACCAAAAATAACGATAAATCGATGAGAAATGCACGAAACAATTATTACGTAAACAAATACTGGTAGCCAGCAGCTATTTTTCAATCATGTCTTAAGTCGCCTTGGAGTTTGCACTTGTGTACATAAATTACACACACGCGCGTTTATGTGCGAATGTATGTGACTGTTAAATAAATAGTATAATTGTACATACGTAATGATCATCGAGAAGCTCGTTTTATATTGCCTTTGTGTACTAAAAATAGATGACGTGGTATTATGGTCAGCCCACAGTCGTAGCACGTTCAACATCAAAATACATTATCACATTTATCAGTTTTTATTGTTACATGTGGGCCAGCGATAAGAATTAAAAAACCGTTGCAATATTAATTTATATTTCTGTCTTGTTCGAATTGTCGCTTGTATTGGTTCGTTAAATCATTTATTATGAAGTCTAATTTTTGTTATGAAGGGGGGGGGGGTTAATACAAAAGTCGCCTCACCAGAAAAATACTACCAAAACCGCCATTGCAATAAACCTCTTCCCACTGTAACGATTTATATATTACTGATTCGTCATTTATGTCACTCTCAGCGAATTTACTTAGGAAACAGAATACAGGTACGTAGCTCCTGTAACGAGCTGAGTATATTCTATAGTGTCATATGTCGCCGATAAAATCCTGGCAGCCATCCCTCTGATAGACTGCATGGTAAGTGAAATGATGTGGGCAAAATATCTCCAAAGAACAGTCAATCACGGGGACACGCACCCGCAGGTGATTTTATCTCCTTGTTGGATAGAATCCACAATCGCTGTACTAACAAAATAGCTCCCGAGAGAAATGATCTTGGATAAGAAGCTTGATCCAGGATGTACCAGGGTGGTTTAAGAGAAATTACGGCCATCGGCAATTTCAGACGGGTGCTGAACGGTTACGAATGGTTCGGTAGCTACCTATATAGTTTCCTTAAGAAGGAACCGTCACCGTGGTGGCACTACTGTAACGTTAATGAGTATAACGCAGAGCATACTCTTTTCGTATGTGTCAGTTGGATCCGGTAGTGGAAAGGAGTGAGAATGACCTTGGGTGACTTTTAATCGCAGAGCATGGTCCAGAAGATAGTTAATAGTTTGGTTTGCTGGGACGAAGTATCAACCTTTGCCACCTGTGATGTTTTGTAGCAGAAGGATGCAAATCAAATCAGAAGAGAGGAACGTCGTCACTTAGTTAAGTTATTTCATTGTAGCCCAAAGGGAAATTTGAAGGAATAGAGTCTCTCTAATTTTGTATTATTTCTTTCGTGAAGGTTGACGAATGAATGACTGTTATAGACTTGATCCGTCTATTATGTTTAATAAACAATGCACACAGCAGTCGGGGGTAGTAGTACCTTCTGATGAATTTCCCACCAAATTGTATTGATGCGATAAAAATTAAATATATTTATTACTGTAGAATAAAAGAACCATAGTTTTTTTTTATACAAATTCAATAGCACCTATAAAAATTCAAAAGAGAAGAGTTGAACCTCTACTCTTCTACCGGGTTACGCTACTGATATTTTGAGCATGTATGTATGTATGTATCTCTGTGTGTATGTAATGTGTATATTTAACCAATATAATGTACATAATTTATAATAATAATAATGTGATCCATTTAATTGTCATTTGTCACTCATTGCTCATTAATTCAAAATATTTAAACTTTTTTGAACATTTAATTTTTACACCATTTTTACAAATCAAATTTTGAACGAATACCTAGTTAATTATTTATGAATATTTAATATTTTAATGTTATTTTATTTTTAGCTAATTAGCTACTTGTTAAAAATTCGACTATGATGTACCTATCAAAATACTTTAAAAAAAAGCATTATGCTTCGGAATTTCAAATTAAAATGATGTTGTCATTCTAAAAAGTAAAACTTAAAAATATAATAAGGATAAAAAATTTAAAAAAATTGTTTTTTCCAAAAATGTTTTTTTTTTTTTATTAATGTTTCATTAATAATTTTTTTTTAATTATGTAAAAACTGTTAAAATTATGAAATAATGAGTGTAAAATATTACTAAAAATATCACTATGCAGGTATTGTAGGTGTCATATACACTGCAATGTAACATTTAAAATAATATTGAATAGCAATATTGAAACACTATATACAATAACCTAATATCTGTGTATTTAGAAACTATATGGATGATTAACCTTTTTTTCGTAAATTGTTAATTTTCATGTATGTTGTTATTATTTGTTACAAAATTAGCTGTAACTATAATGTAGTAATAATCAAAACAAAAGTAACTCAAATAAGGAAATACAGCCACTAAAAATGGGGTAATTTAAGTATTTATGTCTTTAGATTTAATATAATATTCCAAAACATTAAAAAGATAATATCAATTTAAGAAAATATAAATATATACATATAGGTAAGCGTAAGTGTTATTTTTAAAATAATTATTAATTTTTTATGAATTTAATTATCAACAAAGTAAATATTTTTTATTTGTCTATTATTAAAGTTTTAATGATTCCTTACGTGCTGGTACATAATTTTCGGTTAGCTTATCAATTTTTTCTTGAATAACATTTTTTTCTCTAGGTACCTTTGAACCAGTGAAAAAATATATTTTTGAATGAAATTCCATCATATAGCAGACTATGACTAAAAGTATAACCGTTGTTATACGATCAATAAAAGCCATTATTGATACTGATCAAATTGAAGTTGGAATCATGAAAAATAATACATATCATTGAATTACTTACAACGACAAAAATATTTACAAAAAAAGTTATATCAAACCTGTGTGGTCGTATACTCGTATATCAGCAATGAGTAGTTGATATATGATTAAAGTAATCCGGCTGCAATAAAATAGTAATGATGCTTTAATAAATTATAAATTTAGATATTATACCACAGTTTTTAGTATAAACTCACCTAATTATAATTGCATTTAATACAAATAATATTCTTCTGTAAATCGTTGCTTCTTGTAATTCAAAATTTTCTTTTCACGTCGACTTTCGAGATTACGAGAGGTAGCGTATCACACATCAACCTCTCCCGATCGCCAAACCATCGAATCTCCGCAGGAACACGGTCCAGGCTCAGCGCTACCAGCTGCAAATCAATCGATATTTCACCCCTGAAATTGACATGCGCAAGTTGAAATTACAACTGTAAGTAGGACAGATTCGGCGATCGATTTACAGAAAAGAGCCCGGGAATTATTTTAACAAACCACCCCCACCATACACAGTCACCATCACAACCACCAAAACAATGAACCCCTACAGTTGCCGATGCCACCACCAGTTGACTCAACCCCCAGTAACTATACCAACCCCAGGAATCTCACCTGTTAATATATTATTTTATATTAATAGTACAAATTTTTTTGCATAACTTAAGTAATTTGACAAACAATACAAGAAAGATTATAATCATATTATAGTGAAAATTGTGTGGGTTTTTAAAAAATATTTTTAATTTTTATAGTACTGACTATCAATTTTGTACTATAAAAAATGTTTAATAGTTAAATTCTAAATAAAATATAAACTACATTTTTAATTTTGTGCATGTGAATGCATATAATTTACTATTTCTCAGGATGGGGGTGGAAGAATGAAGTAAAAATTTTTGAAATTGTCATAAAAATACAGTGATTATTTGAATTGCATGTTGCAGCCAGTGTTGCCAACTTTCAATTTATACAATACCAGCCCAATTATTGTACACCAAAAAACGTTAATAAAGATCATAATTTTTCCATGAATTTATTTAATTCAGATTTCACACCAGATCAGACAGATAGCATTTAAAAATAAACTATAAATATCCTATAGTACCAATCAAAAAATATAAATTTAAATGTTTAAAGTTAACACAACACTATATTTTTCACTCATTCTTTGCGAGCCAATCAGAAAATATCGGATCCTTTAATCATTTGTCATTGGAAACATAATTATGGATTCTCTTTTAAGTTCCACTTATTTAAAATATGTATACTAATATTATATGTTATTAATAAATATTAAATACACTTGCACTTGTTGAACTGTGTTTATTATGGTATTGACTTTAAAAGCTATTACGGGGAATGGAAGCGATTAAATTTGGTATGGAAAATGTAATTTAAAAATTGCTTAATAAAAACATAAAAAAACCGATCAATTTCATAATGGGAATAGATTTTAGTTATAAAACTACAAAATAAATAAAAAATAAATTATATTTTAATTCTTTAAAAAACATATAACATTTTTTTGAAAATAATCCAAAAATAGTGACATATTTTTTTATTTAAGTTTCCTGTAGCTTTATTGCTACGTTGATCAATTAAATTCATATACAAATTCGAATAAATTGTATTAACTGAAATAACAAACTAGAGAATTTTTCTTAAACTTGCAGTTAATTGATTGCATTAATTGATAAACAACAATGGTGGAAAATATGCCAAACATACTTTTTTCAACTCTACAATGATTTGCTTCTTCGGTGATAAAACCTGGTATAGAAATATAAAGTCACCAAATTGTTATTAATACTTGAGTAATAATTTTAATTACTGGTAACCCATAATCACTTAAATATTTTTAAAAGAAAGCAATTATCAATTGTTTGTTCTAAGATTATCGAATTTTTACCGGTATTGGTTACAAATCGGTAATGGTTTTTAAGCCTGGATTTTAAGTAATAGTCTGAGTGTATTTGATGATTTCTAAGTATCCAAAGGAGGTATAAATAAAATTACGTTTTTAGAAGAAAATAAAGTCATAATAATTGATATTATATGATTAATATTATTTTGCTAACTAACAAATTTTGAATTAGGTGCAAATCCACTCTCTGTGCATGCCCGAATCATTCTAGTATGAAATATACCTAAAATATAGTAAATAATAAATTGAAAAATCGATGATTTATAATACCTGTGTTATGACAATAGAATTAGATTACCTATTAAATGAATCAATTAAAACCAAACGAAAAATAGTAAGAAAAAAGGAAACATAATTTTCTAACCTGTATACTAGGTAATGAATATTCAAACATATTTTTGATAGAACTTGGAACTTGATCATTTTAAACAGAAATAGACAACGTTCTTACTTATGCATATAGCTAACAAATACTCGATATTATACAAATGCAGCAAGGATAAAAACGTATGCAAGGCGCATACATTTTATAATAATGATTTCATTAAAAATAAATGAAGCAAAAACAAAATGACCAAAGTATAGTCTAGAGCTGTAACGTACATAAGAGGTTATGTTTTAATAAAACAGACGTAATACAATACGGAATAAAAAATACGGAAAATATTTTAATTAAAAAAAAAAAATTTCGATATTTTAATGATGATATTACTTCACTGTAGGAACTAAATCAGATATCAATAACTCAAATTATGAATGTGAAATACTGTAAATAATTTGGTTAAAATTCCTCGACGTGCTTTATATGGTGAAATCCCACAAATGTTAAGTTAGGATCTCTGCCTATAGTGGAACCCATATATTATGTCATTTGCGAGGTATACAATGTAATTTTTTTTTGGCATGCTCATCCTATTTTATGTTTAAATTATGCATATATTCAAATTCTGGTCTTTGGAATTTGTAAGTACTCTCGAATTCTTCAAATTTTTTGTATTACTTATGAAGGATTTTCTGATAATACAAAATTCCGTTTATCGAATAAGAACCCCCCATTTTTCGCTTTAAATTATTCAGAAAATATTTCTTTTGGGAATTTTGATGTATCTAAATCAAAATTCGAACGAGTAGTTTTTGAGTTATATTATTTTGCGTACATAGGATTATACGTATATAATATGAATAATATGGTAACGGGTTAAGTAGATATGGGGACTTAAATGATTTAAAAATCTTATAAACTACTATTGATTTATCAATATTAATAATAAATAAAAATGGTTTAAGTATAATAAATACTATTATATTTAATATTATTAATTATCACTGATTTATTATGTGGACTTATACTTATTTTTATTTGCGCTCCAGCAATATTTTAATTGAAAGTTACTACATATTTATTATTAATAATGGTAACCACTGGATTGGGAGAGGAAAACTTTTCTGTTTGTATGTTTTGATGGACTTAGTCCTTTTGACCTCCTCCCCCTCCCCATCATCTATTATATTACAATAATTTAATTTATATAATATAAGATAAACTTTATCATTATTATTTTCATGTACAATAATATACATATTATTGAATTCAAATTTAACATAATATCCGCATTGTTGAACAAATCGATGTCGATTATTATGCTTGACATTTACTATACAGCAGAACCTTGTTCTCTGTTTTTTTTTTATCGTCTTATATTTGTAACTATGATTTATTATTATTTGATGATAGTAGATAGTTAAAGTAATAATAATATGTTTTATGATTCATATATTATATACGTATATATGATTATTAGATAAGTACCTCTAATTAAATAGGTTATATAATATGATTAGTTATTATAAAGTATTTTTTTTCATATCGTACGGAAACTTGAAAATACTTGAAAACTTAAGAGTAGGTTAAGTTTTTCCTATAACTTTTATAAAAATCCAAGTTAAAATATACTAATAGATGAAGAAGTAATTTTTTTGGATCTTAAAAAACTATTTCCTTATGTTCTTCTTTTCACAATCATTATATATTTTGTGAACATAATTGAATTTAGTTTTAATGTTGCATTATGTTTTTTTAGATCATTCCATGGTGTTTTATATTATTATATTATTTTTGAATTTTTTTGAGAATTACTAAAAAATTTTCTGAAGTAAATAATTAAAAAATATTTTTTTTATTTGACAACACATTTGTTATTAAAATTAAATTGACAGCAAATGTAGAAAAATGCACATAAAACATTAGAAACGTAAAAATTCAATTTAGTACACATGCAAATCGACGATCATCAGACCGGAATTGATAAATTGAGTCCCAAATTACCTTTTCTCGGTTAATTGTGTCCCAAAAAAAAAATTTTAATTCTTATAGTTAATTATTTTTTAAATTTAATTTTAATGGTTCGTATAATTTATATTCATAATAATCTTTATTTTTGTGATTTTTGACAAATTATAAATATTGAATAATGTACCAATAGTTTATGATTCATACGTATTTAAAGATTAAATAGATGTTTATTACGGTAACATTTATAGGTAGGCTTGAGGGATTTTGTACCCCTAATACATCATATTTCTTAAAATTCTAAATGCTTATAATTAAGGTTAGAATTTAGTTTTATGCAATAAAAAATGATGAAAAATGCATCTATTTTATTAAAAATATGCGAAAATATGCTAAACTCTACCACATAAATATTATTAAATAAACTCATTTTCTATACATTTATTTTCAAATACCTATTATTCTATATATATATATTAAATTTCAGCAAAAAAATATGATAAAATGAACACTTAATACAAAATCATTAAAAAAAATTCCTAAAATCCATAAAACTATGAAGAAAATTATTAAAGTTATTCAAATGAATTACATGAAACAATGGCATTTGTTCACAAAAAGTGAACGATCTCTGTTTGACCTTAATAAATTTTTATATTCACTAAAACTCCGTCATGAACTCGACATCACATGACTTAATTTTCGCATATTTAAATTTTGTTACTTCTCCGGGACTTATATTTGAGAAATCTTCATATATATTTTTGTCATTTAAAATGTTACGTATCATGAACATAGATTTTAGTTCGGTAATTTTTTCTAACACATTTTTTATTTTTTTGTCGATTTTCTTGGCAATGAGCTCTTTGTTTTGGCTAAATTTAAATTTGGTGTTTTCTACGATTTCCAAATACTCATCAAGTAAAAATTCAGCGTACGATTTTGTGACGATAAGATAAGATAGATTTAATTACTTTTAAGTATTTTTGTACAGTGATAAAATTACTTGTAACGAAATATAACATAAAACATGCATTTTCGCGTTTTTATAGTTAAATCATACAATAATATTCATTTTTTTTCAAAATATGCAAAAATATACACAAAAAAAATACCATCATTTACCTCATAATGAGCTGATTCGTGGATACTACTAGTAAAAGTAGTAATAAGAAGTTGCAAAAAAACATATCAAATCAAATCTCAATATTGAAATCAGTAACTGTAATGGATCCTAATGGATGTGTTAAATTTAATTGGAATTGATAAATCGTTATATATGAAAAACGTATGGTAGTCTATAGTTTCTATTGGATTCGTTTTTTACGAGTGCTAGTGAACCTGCAAATGGCCAATATAATCGACGAATAAAGAAAAATTGTAATTATGAGTCACGAGGTAATAGATCCAGATGAGTGCACGAGAAAAATAATTAATTAAACCTGTCATTTGCTAAAATAGTTGCGGATGCTTTGATTGTCCTTTATCGTTGAGTTGAATAGCTGTCCAGCCATTCGTATTCTGTAGCACCTATAAAAAAAATAAGCAGTCGTAGTTTGACTTTTTTACTGACATTATCTTCTGAACAAAGACGTTCAAGTTAATTTCTAACTGAAACTAGCTGGTCGTATAAATGAATCTAGTAGTAGCGGTTTTGTATTAAAAGGTAGTCAGCACCGTGGTAACTTTCGTACTATTTTCCTTGAATTTACCGCAAATTTTAGACAGAGGGCAATGATCAGAACCAGTTTAGGAAACATCGAAAATCATTCATACAAGATTGATAATTCATCTTTATCCATGATTGCTACGAAAAGCTGCCTTCTTTTTTCTTAAATTTCCTCTTGTGCATTGTTTATTTGAGTAAGGCACTTGTCGGTCGCTAACTATTATAACTCATTCCACTATATGTAAAATTGATAAGTTCACTAGCTGCCATTACTCTAGATATAATACCCTCTGGATTGTGTTGAGATGCAACATAATTCCATTTTGCTATTTTGTGAATTCTTGTATTTCAGCAACGCAAAAATTGTTTTCTAGTGCGACGCAGGTAAATATTTTTAGGCGTAAAGCAAATCAGCAGTAAATAATATTATTTATTCTAACAATAAATAAAAGATTTTTTATTTTTTATAATTATTTCATCAAATTGAGTTCAAATATAACTTAAAAAATGATTTTAATTAATAAAAAAAAAAAAAAATGAAAATATGTATACATGGTCAATTGTTCTGAGCGAGTGTCAAATTGACAGTCAGAGCCACAGGAACTGTGGTTTTTGATTTCTGACGCTGTTGTGGTTCAGATATTCTATGGTAATCCATCGGTGTTTTAGTAATTTTTAAAATTGTACAATTTGGAGTGTTCACGATGTAAAAGGTTTCGATCTGGTTAATGATGTTGCCGTTTATGTCCAAGTTGTATTCCAAGTTCCAAGATAATCCAAATGAATAGCAGTCTGTAATAATAATATTATTGAAATATGTGTGTACTTTGTACATCATAATATATTGGTTTTGTGATATTAACAATATAACGTCACAATAATATAAACAACTATAGGTAAGATATTGTATGATGTAATTCTCGGAGAAGTGGTATTTATGCAGAAAATATTGATGATCTAAGTAATCAACTGAAATGTGTATCATTAAAACATATAAAAATAAAAAAATGTTTGACAGTTAAAAATATACATAGGTAGGCTGTCATCTATTTAATTATAAGCGTATACATTTTTAGATTCTGACCGACGCGAAGAATGTATTTATTTTAAAATAATGTGTTTTTATCAATTTCATAATATTCTAACGATTGATGTAAGACCTGTGTCTTAGATTATAAAACAGTTTATCAATTGTATTGTAATTTTCAGTAGTTTTTATATAGTAATTCCATTTGACACATGCTTGTACTTGTAGATTTGAATTATTAATTCTTTATTACGTATACAGTAGAACCTCGATTATTCGAACTAATTGGGACCGTACCTAGTTCGGATACGCAAAAGTTCAGATATTGGAAATTTATAAAAAAATTATTTTTTAAAACATTATTAAATATTTTATATTATGTACATATATATTTATTATTATTAATATTTTATTAGAATTACATACATTACATTACATAACATATTAAAAATTTATTACATACATACATACATAAGAACGTATAATGTTTATTATATTTTTTTGACAAAATTATCGATTTTCATTTGACGACAAGCTGCAACGCGCTTTTCTGCAACCAGGTCTCGTAAACGTGTAAGAAGAAGTAATTGTGTTGTCCAACATTCGACCTGTTTTTCAAACCACTCAACACCAATTTCAAATGCAGCAAATGTTTTATCAGATGATGGTCCTTTTGGTGTACTCCTACTTTCATCACTACTGTTGTTATCACTTTCTTCATTTTGCAACGAAGAAATGATTTCATCGTTACCTAATATTTGATATCCTAGATCACTTACATCAGTTGCTAACCAATTAACAGTATCATCATAATTATAGCCATTAAATCCTGAAATTTCATTAAATAAATTAGCAAAATCATTAATATTATTTAGATCAATTTCTTTTTCGGCTTCCAACTCCATAGGAGCAACCAACAATTTTTTCCAAGCATTTTGTAAATTTTCCTCAGTCAAATTATTCCAGGCATCTGCTGCCATGTAACAGCAGTGTTTCAAATTCAATAATTTTGAAAATGTAACAACACTCTTTTCAGTGCTTTCATTTAATAAAAGTCTCCTCAATATTTGTTTTTGGTACATTCTTTTGAACTTTTCGATAACTCCCTGATCCATGAGCTGAATCAAAGATGTTATGTTCGGTGGAAAAAAGATGACTTGATAATCTGGATCAATTAAATTTAATACTTCAGCGGATAAGTGAGTGGGTGCATTGTCTAGTAGGAATAACACTTTACCTATTTTATGATGATCCTGAAGCCATTTTTTTACAATTTTTATGAAATCATTTTCAAACCAATTAAGAAATAATTTAAAGTTCATCTAGGCATTTTTTTGAGCTGTATATGTTAAACTTTTGATATTCTTGAAATACCATGGTTTCTTTGATTTTTCTATGAGTAATAATGGCAATTTATGAGTCCAAGCAGCATTAACACATGTCATAATTGTTACTCTTTCTTTAGATATCTCAAAAAAACGTGCTGCATGTTCTTGGCAAAAAGCAAGTGATTTTCTTGGTAGTACTTTCCAGTTTAAGCCACTTTCATCGGCATTGTAAACGAAATCTTAAGAATATCCATCTTTTTCCACAAATAAGCGGAATGTCTGTTTAAAATTTTTAGCGCTACTTAAACCAGCTGATAATAAGTCTCCTTAAATTTGTAACTCACGTATTCCATGACGAGATTTGAATTTATGAAGCCAGCCACTGCTAGCCTTAAAATTTATAAGCTTCAGACTATAAAATCTTCAGGGTTCCCAAGTTTTGTATTCATCTCGAGACCTTTTTCACATAGAAGTGGTCCAAAAATTGGTTCATTTAAGCTTCGTTTTTGTATAAACCACATTTCCATAGCTTTGTTGAGATCTTGATATTTTGCGACCTTCATAACTTTCCTTCTTTTCATTCCATCACCACTATCCATCTTCGACGCAAAATCAATGATTGCATGACGGTTGGTTTTAATATTCGTAACCATTGCTTTACCTATATTATAAAGACAGGTTAAAGATACGCTAGTCTCACCTTTATCCAATTTAGCAAATATTTCTATTTTTCATTCCATCGTAAGACTATTACATTTACATTTATTAGACATTTTAGATATGTACTTAACAATCGTAATATATTTGTACGCAAAAAGATGCGTATGCGGTAGAAACTAATAAGTTAAGCACAAGGACATCGTTTAGATAAGCCCATTGCGTTTTGATTATCTACTAATGATTCACGCACGTACATTCATATATGTATATATGTACTAATAATAAACCAAAAGCAAGAATTATGATAAATTCGATAAACCGGCCGCGGATACGAGTTTTTACGTTCGGATAACAGAACGTTCCGATACGCTAATTATAGTTCGGATAATAGAGGGTTCGTATAATTGAGGTTCGGATAATCAAGGTTCTGCTGTATATATAAATTAATTTATTATACACAATTAACATAATACTATGATACATTATTAATATAAAGAAAATTGTATACATTTTAAATATCAACAAGACTGTAGATTTTGTAAAATAAACAGGTATAAATTACAAATAAATTAAAGTTCATATAGCTAATCATAATATATTCTTATTATTTAAGGTTATACGATTTGCTACAAAATATAATATTATACCGTATTATATCTGGAACACATTTTAATGCCTATTGTTTTTGATTATACGTATATAACACTAAGTATTCTTCAAGCTGCCAAGGCTTTGTGGCGGACGTGTGCGGACCTACATACACATATAGTATTATATACATATAAAAGCAGAAAAAAATCCAAGTATCACTTAAAAGGTCAGAGGGTTTTAACCCGGTGTTGATTGTCGGCGATAGGAAATTGGATGTGTCGGAGCTAGAGCACTTTCTTGGCATCGTTGGTTATAATATATATATATATATATATATATATATATATATATACGCGCTACAACCCTCTAGAGGCATGACACGCACGCACTCGAATACACACACACACCCACACATGCACTTGTAAAAGACAAATGGAGACCAAATTTCCAACCCGATCGTAGTAATATGAGAGAAAAGAAAACAACTTGACGATATCTATATGCAGTATATTATCGCATATCTATCAAGTATAAATATAAGTAGATACATTTACAGAGAGAAATTATCAAAAGTCAACCGATAAGATATTTTTATTTATTATTATTTGTTGATATATTATATATTATTATTTATTAGTACTTGTATTATACCTGTAAGTATAGGGTATTAATATTATTTTAACGATTTGTTACTTTATTGTCTATTACTTAAACAATTTTATAATAATCCATAATTTGTTTTTAGTTTTAACTTTAAACACTTTAAGACCCTTTTTTTGCACAAGCTCTGTAGCTTATAGTGCAGAGAGAGATAATCTGTAGTTTGCGTATTTTGTAATTTAAAGTTGTACAAAATAATATGTATATTACGATTTGTGTTAAATAAATTATTATTAACAATACCTCAATAACACTTAAGAAATATTAGAAATTAAAAAAATAGTTTTTAATTTTATAATGATATATATGAATACTGATAAAGTGATAACTGATAACCATAGAAAATTATTTTTGGACTTTATCAGTTATAAATATAGGTGTCCAACGAAATCAATACTTTACCCTCGTTTTTTTAAAATTATTTTTTCACCTCCACACACACATATATATATAATATACAATATACTATATCAGTGACGCGTACGTGTCATTTCATCATCCTTGTGCGGGGGTGTAGAGATGACACTGGCGTCTCGGTGGCTCGACTCGGAAATCGCTGACGCACGTGCTCGTTTGTCTCCCTATGTGTATCACTCTCGCTGTGTGTGTGTATCTCTCTCTCTCTCTCTCTCTCACTTGTCTCTCTCGTCCCGTGGGTGTCGTTGTCGTTTTGATATGTTTCATGTTTGTATTCACATGGACGGCGGCGAGAGGGCAGTTTATATATATATATCTTTATATTTGTGCTCGGGAAGAAGAGAAAAATAAGAAGCAAGAAATCCCGTAACCTGATACGGACGAAGTGCTGCTATTATTATTCGACGGAAGAAAATCGTGTACGACGGTACAATATACAATATATGATGGCTGTGGCAGGCTGTGGGAAATAGATACCTTTCGTTTTAGCTCGGCCGAAAATCGCAATTCTGCGAGCGAACGCAACCAGGACGGGGTGAGGCGGGAAAACACTGTATAATATATATATATATATCTGCGTGTGTTGTTCACGGGACAAATGGCAGAGCCATCAATCCGCGGCCGTCCGCCACCGCTAGTCTGGCATGTGTGTACGAGTGTGATACAGCATGTGAGGGTTGGCGATAAAAGAAGAAACCAGAAACCCGAGACGGCCCAACCGACCCCACACACCCACGACCATGCCGCCGCGGTGATTCGTTAGCGTTTCGCGTCTTGATGGCCACCATGGGAAAACGAATTTAACCCTCCCCAATCCCCCCTGAACCGCGGCGTCAGTGACGGAGACAAACCGCCAATATCCGGAAAATAAATCTGCTCGCCGGACGTCGAAAAGTCCGCGGACCCGACACCGTGAAATCCGTTTAAAAAAAAAACTCGTTTAAAATCTATATTATATGTAATATAGTATAGGTACCTACAGGCCGTATAGACGAGATATCGACTCATCGAGTTTTTGGATTCCCAACTTTTTATTACTGCTACAACTGTGGTGTGATTTAATAATTCGATTCAATTATATTTTCTTTTAACGTTTGTACTAATTTATCGTTATCACATAAAAATAAAATTACGACCAAGCATTTATAACCGGCCCACCGAGATTTTCTCGGTAGCTCGCCTGCCCAATCCGAGTCTTTCTTTGGCACGGCATCTAATGCAGCTTCACCACATTCCATGTCATGATCGTCTTGGCGTTTTCCTACATCGCCAAAGGATTCGCGATTAGCCGTCATCCGTTTTCAAATTAAATGCCGTAGATTAAATATTAAATAGATTACGTCATTGCGGTATATAGTATGTCGTGCATGTTGTATAATATTATTTACAGCGTAGTGTGGATTTTTTTTTTTTTTTTATTTAGAAAAAGCATTTATTAAATATATTTACAATCTATGATGTTGTACAATGAGTGAATTGAAGTGAAATGATAAAAAAAAAAACCATCGTGTAACTTATAGTAAGACTCAGCAGCACGGGTTAAGTTAATTAGTTATCATCTGTGACTGGTTATAAAAACATAATAATGTCCTGTATTATACGAAATGGGCTTCGTTTGCAGTGAAGGTTTGGCTACGCTGCACACAATATGCCGGTTGATAATCTATCGTTGTTAAATCTTATAGCGTTTTCCACCTAGTTGCACTGTTGCACCGAGTGCTATTTGCGTGTTCTATTTACCTGAAACCGTATTTAAAAATTTTGGGCTATTTTTCTATGATGATGATTAATGATAATGCGTTTGCCCGTACAAAAACGTAACGTATGATGGCGGTAATATACTACCTAATATCAGGTAGATCAGTAGATAGACGCTTATCATCTTTTGTTCAACAGTTACGGTGATTTGCTGTGTAGTTCTAAGTGCTCTTTTAATTTAAATATCGCACCTCTTTACTGTATCGAGGCGAGCGGAACGAGAACACGAGAGCCGACCGCCGTCGTTGCAGCACTGTAGTAGACTTGTAGTAATCCCGTCGACTCGCTTTTCACAAATAAAATTAATACATCGTGTCAGACTTTACACTGACCACAACGCCGTCCATCAAGAAAGGAAATGTTTGCAGTAATTATTTTACACGATAGTATAATATCGAACCTTACAAACGATGGTTTTCAATATTTACCAATTTAAAACAATTACACGGTACATTCCAGATAACATAATAATTGATTTATGTATCTAATTTATTTATTTAATTTTTTTTTTTTTACACAGACACTTATCGATTACGATGTTACACGTGAACATTATTAATAGCTGTACGTTGTCGTTTAATGCTGTGTAATTATTTTGAACTCTGTGCGAGTGTTCGTGTATACATCCATCTATATGTATATATATATATATTTGTGTGTGTATTGTATTTGTACATATATACATATTGTTAATAAATAATAACGAACATTATTCTCGAGAACTGTAGTTGAAAAACACGAGATTAATCGATACACCATTACGTTTCGAAATCCCCAAATTGATTTATCTAGGGGCCCTGATATTACAATATGGAAGGCACGAGAAAAAAAAAACATGTCGGTCATTAATCGCGCGCACAATATACACCTCGCCTACGGTTCAATGATATAAAAAATAATAATAATATATATATGTGTTATACGGTATGCACAATATACATATAATACTGCGCGCCTTATAGTAAATCGGAAAGCACGTCATAAAACCAATTAGCATATTATATACTTTATACGTGTATATATATACACGAGGCGGGTTTAGTATAATAATAATATGTACTCGCCGCGGCGGACCCTATATGTGTGTGTGTGTGTGTGTACATATAAGTAATATAATAATTTATATTATAATAGTCGTGAACTTATAGCTGCTTGGCCACGCCGTGTTTATTTATGCGACTATATATAATATAATATAACGTATGCGAAATAATAATAACACGACGTATAAAAAAAAAAAAAAAATAGAAAGGGAGAAAAAATAATAATAAATTATTAGTAAATAATAATAATAATAATAAAAAAAGGTAGGTAATAAGCGGCTGCACTAATGATAACCGACGCCGTTACATCACACACACACGACGTATGCATAAATAATTACTGTCATTACGATATTCGAAAGCAATAAATTACGGCCGTAGGGACCGATAAAAAAATATATAGTACTATGGTATAAAATGACAGCGGCGCACGGTCTCGTATATTATTATGTATAGTACAATATTATACAGAGCGAGCGGAAGGACGTCGGGGAAAAAAAAACATAATATGATTAATAATAAGAAGAGAAAAAACGCGGCGCGCGCGTGTCCAAATAACAACGCTGCTGCAGTAGCGATACGTCACGACTGCAGTTAAACATTTCATTTAAAACCCAAACAAATGCCGTAAAATCTATAACAAAAACGCCCCGAAATAATGACCATTTAGACACCTGCAGTATTTGTGTTGTTTTTTTTTTTTTTTTTGTACACTAGCGCGCACGACGGTTTCAAAATGGCATTTTCAACGCGTTCTGGGAAAATATTGTGTTCCATAGGTGCAGCGAAAAGCATTTTATACTTTTACGTCATATTTTATTTTCGGTTTTAATGCTCATAATCGAACATATATTATTACTCCGCTCGCACGCAATAGTATACCCAGACGGAATAATAATAATATAATATTATAGCTGTACAGCCAAAAAGTAACAGATAGAAATATCTATAATACTATTTATTAGCGTTCGGTTAACATTATTGTATTATATTCCCTAAATGCACTTGTCAGGTGAACACACATCGCGTTTAAATGAATACGCAGAAAAATTAATAGAACTATACATTTAATTGATGTTTTTCTCTCGATTGTTTTTTTTAATTTTTCCGACCAAATACCCATCTACAAACAAGTGGACAAGTTTATGTAAAACCCCCTTCGAGCGATATTTCACTGGCACACAGTGGTGAAAAAGACAATTTTAGCTGGCTAAAAGTACCTACTGTTTTTAAAACCAAAAAATTATTGTTTTTTTTTTCAATTATTTATCTTTACAATATTCTGTGGCTAAATATAAAATTTCGAGTTGAATTAATTAATAAATACTCGTCTTATACAACTATTTTTATAAAACAATTGCATTATTTAAATGATCTTTTCAAAATTGTATATATTTTTATATTATTTAATTTTCTTACTTAAAACAATATTTTTTATATATACAGTTACGTTATTGTTCCAAATAATGGCTTATTATTTTTTCATTTTAATAATTTTTCTTTTTCAGTATTTGCTATTTGTTAAAAGATTATGTATCTTAATAGTTTTTGATCTTTTAAAGAATGATATTTAAATTTTCACAGTTTTACCAATTGTTCAATATATACATATTTTTTTTTATTTATAAATAAGCCTCGGCGTCTATAGCCATTGGCATACAAAGAGTTTTAAAAGTTCACATTTTTTTTTTAAGATACATTATTTACACATACAAATTACAGATAATAAATTTTTGATAAGATTGGTCTTAACTATAAAGGTTATCATGTGTCTTAAGTTGTCTGGGTGAAGGGTTTCTGACAAGATGTTTGATACGCTTAATATATACATATTATAAAGGAAATTAATAGCTGTTTTAAAATATAATTTTTTTTTGCATTCAGTTGCAACAGTAATTTACAAATAATGGGTTTTTATAAATATGTCGTACTATTGTAAAATTCACGATTTTCGTACTTACTTTATCAGTTTTGAACGTTAAATTATAATTTGTTCCGTGACGGCCATGGCGTTTCAGTTTTCAACAACAAGGCCGGTGGTCACTGATTAGTTAGATGGATGGCACTCTTTACAATTACGCGCCCTCGCTATATAGTTGTCAATATGTTTCGTGCCGCGACAAAACTGTCTCCGCCATAGGCCGATTGCCCATTATCGGTTATCGTTTTTCACTTGACGTGACTGACTTGTTGGACACTCAAACACAAACTGCGACTTTACACTTTTTACATACGAGAAAGAACTGGACGGGGGCCGTATTCAGGCCGTTTAGGTGTCAATCAACATGTATATAATGACGGATAGCTAGACACTGAAACTTTGCATTCAAAAACGCACGTTTTCGTCTCCGTAAAGAGCCCGCTAAACCGCCCAAATCACCGCTTCTTATCAAAAATCAGCGTCTCCTCGTCCTATGACTTATTCTTATCACCAATCGTTATCACACTCTCAAACTCCCGACTTTTGACAGACTTATAGAGTTGAGACTAAAACAGGCACGTATTTTATAATTTTAACGGCAATTATCTCCGAAATGGATGCTCATTGTGAGCGAGGTTCACGGGCCACTAGTTCGATAATAAAATATTAAAATATAATAAAACAAACCTAACCTACCCACCTACGCTACACGACGACAGAACAATAATATATGACGTAGGTATATAATAATATACCGTATGACGACGACGATGCACCTACGCACGACTTAATCATTTCGATGTCTTAGACGGTTCGACATATTTTCGTTCAAAGGCAGTCTGCCGATAACAGTGCACTCTTCGGCTATTGATTTTTATGATCCGACGATCGCGGACATGAACGTCGTTTAATTTTGTGTACATGCGTAAATTATTGCTTAGGCTGCAAAAGTCCGCGAGCCGCTTTTGCGTCTTCTACAATAGTATTATAATACACGTACAGCGGGCACAATGCATTACATTATTATTGTTACGTGCCGATAACTCACCAGAGTAATATAATGTAATGGCGGTGCGGCAACCGTTGTCGTTTTTAATCGAACGATTATGATAATAATAATATAATATATTGCACATTGGTGTATATAATAGTGATATTACCTATACATTGTGCGCACCACACCCTCTCTTGCCGTGCGTGTGAAGAATCGTTGTCGTCGTCGGCCAAGTAAAACGACTGAGGAGCCGCAGCCCACAATACAGACAGAAGTTGTCGTGTTTATAAAATTTAGTGTGTTCTGCACGCATTTGGTGAGTGTGTGTTATAATAATATATTGTATGGGTATATGGTATTATCGACGAGAGCGACGTCGCGGCCGATGTATAATAATGTATAATATAAATAAATTGCCATATTTTCGACGTGTTCCGCGAACAATAATAATAATAGCAATAATATAATACTGTACGCGTCGCGTATTGTCGTAATTTATGATGTATATAACTACAATAATAATAGTATGTTAAATATTTTATACCTATTGCCGGCGAGTACAATGCGCGCACCCGCGGCGAAGACATGTGCTACTGCCTGAAACTGCAGCGGCTCATTCGCTTTGACACGAAACACGACGTGCCATATTATAGTTTATTATCGCGATATATTATAATAATGCGTAGAAAAAATTATTGAGAAGACGAACAAACGAAAACGGACAAACGCGACACATGTAACGACCTGCCGCACAATCGTAAAAACAACCCTCTTGAAAATATACGATTCGATATTATACGGATATTTGACGTGGGGTGTGCTGCAGCTTCGCAGATATTGCGTACAGGTCGACAACACTAATATTGACAAGCCCCAAAGCCAATGATATCGAATTATCATCCACTTCAATGACGATTGTATATTATTATATATTTTTATTAGTATCTATATTTGCATATGCCTATTACGTCACTGCAGGTGCGAAGTATCACGGTCATCCAAAAAACTCGAAAGAAATTTAACATTTATTTTCAAACTATAAAATTGAACTATGACTTCTATCAGTGGCGTATTTGGGGGATCGCGAGGGGTTGCACTTGTGACCCCAAATATAATTCTGAGATCGCAAAAGTATTAATTCGCAATCCCCGAAATTAAACCAATAAAGTCATTAGTCATAACTCTAAACACATTGAAATAGAAAACAATAATAATGAGACAGTTACAATTTTAAAATTCTGAATATCGTATTCTAGTTGTAAAAGATAAGATAGGTACATGTGATGTGTAGCTAATTTAGTAATAAAATCTTAAAATGCAAAGTTTTTAATAATATGTATTTACCAATGAAAGAAGAATTATATTATGTACATCCATAATGTGTTTTGTAATATATTTTAGGACATAATAATATGAACACAAAACATTATTTGTTTTTATAATTTTGGGGGCGTGGGGACAAAGCTCAGTGCATATACCCTGAGTTATTTTTGCAACCTTTAACATTATGCTCAAATTACGCCATTGACTTCTATCGATTTTCACTGCTGGTGTAAACAAAGTAAAGGTACTTGCCAAATAATGTTTTTTTTAAAAAAAAAAATATTTATAATTAATTTAGATTTTATGTGGTTTATTTTTTTTTTACAGCATGCGTGTGGTCTCGGTGTATTATGAAAAAATAAAACTGAAAATGAATTAATGTAAATATTAATGTGAAAAAATATGAACATAATAATACTTGACACCATTTCTATAGGTGCAATGTATGAAAAAAGTACCTTAAACTATTGTGGTGTTAAACATGTTTTTAAAACCTATTACAAATGTGTATATTTGCCTACGTGACGCCCTGTATGTGTACTTATATCCTTGACCACGGATCATTAAATAGCAAGAAATTAATTTTACGTGTACTATTCTTATATGGCGAATTAAACGAAATTTCCACTTTTTTTCGTCTATGCCTTTACTAACTTTAGCGTTTTGATGATGCTCGAAAACTTTCAGAGTTCCCGATGTAGCCCTCCAAAAATATTGCTTGCCAATATTGATGACCACTCAACTATTGCGTTTCGCGTGCCCATAATAAATCAGACATGATATTATTATTATCTGAGGAAAAGTATCGAGTTTACATGTAAAATATATTATACACATTAATAGCTTAGCATTTATTAGAGCGCCTATAGTATATATTATTATTACAGAATTTTTTATATAGAAACATAAAAGTTATTGATATAATTAAAGAGTGTTGAGAAATATACACCATAAAACTTTATTAGTAAGGGAATTAAGTAAAATTGTGTTGAACAAGTCTTAACGCTTTTATTCTATATTATTCGTTGAGTTTTATAACACTAATATGCGTGTAACAAAATATATTTATTAATATAAATTTTACAATTTACACATTACACTAAAACGCATAGCATTAAATATCGATGAAAATAAATTGCTCATAAAACTATTTTCATATATTATGTACAACTAGGTAGGTTCATAATAATTTATGATGCCTAATGAATAACGATATAAGGTTTAATGGTGGATATTAAAGATAATCATATTAATGGTCGAATATCGATTACTTGAGTAAGTATGCATTTGAAATTCTCGTTTAGAACCTGCGGTGTATTTTATCTCGTTGGTATGTATAATATAAGACAAATTATTAATTTTCGTTACGACGGGTGCATTAATTATGTAAACTTAAGTTTTACTATACATATAGGCAATAATTCGTCATGCATTTGCCATACGAAACACACGTGTTGTATATTACGTCACCGATTGCGAAAACTACCTCTTCGAAATGAATGATCCGTCTCGTTGTACCTCTATAATTCACTCGTCGTTCCTATCAATAATAATAATATTATGTATATTATCTATCAACGTCACGATGAGGCATAGTTGGCAGTTGTAGTACCATATGATAAGTTGCCAAGCTTTGCGGTAATAATTTATGATTTTTTGGTTTCTTTAATGGCATCTCATTTTATGACATCAACCCACGGCGGAATTGCGTGGAATGCTCCCCAGACCGCGTATACAATAATAATAATAATATACGTTTCCCGTTCGCCTTTAACACCGGTAGTGGTTTATAGATCGCAGTGCAGTGACTATCAGATATTGTGTTGAGAATACGTTTTTTTTACAAACGTGCGGACAAAAGTAAAAACCGCATCGGCTCTTAGCGCCTGTAAATAATGCATCGATTTTATCTTTTTTTTTTACAAAATAATTGCGCGTTCTGTGCTATAATATTATTGATAAAACGTACCTACCTATTAAAACATTATGTTATTATTTCATTAATTTAATCTAGAATAGTTAATCTGCGATCATGCACATAGATAACGACATTATTGCTTACGGGCGAAAAACATAATATATTATTATAAAAAATATTGAAGAAAAATCATTAATATTCATATAGGTGTACCTATAATAATAACATATATAATTTTTCAGCAATGTATAGGCAACTATATAAATTAATCATCAAGATGTTTACCTCCACCCTATTCATTATTATAGTATCTATATACATATATTATTATACGCTTTAAATTCTAATCGTTGCGAAAACACGGCAGTGTTGTTAACAGTTTGTTATTTAGCGTGTGGATAAATATCAATAAAACGGTGCAGATACACAAGATTAGAATTGCCATTAGATTGGGTCTAGGAATTCACGACGTATACCGAAATTCATACAGCACCCATGTTTGCCAACCGATTTTCCGCCGACAACCGCACTTTAAGTAATAAGCAGGGAACAAGGGGTAGGAGGATTTATTTTCTTTGTAAAAAGTCACGGGCGACGGAAAAGGGACTGTCGAAACTATCGACGAGTGAAACATTGCGGTGTTTATATTTTAAAACGTATCACATCGATGTAATATTGTTGCACACGCGGGACGACTCGTATCAAACGGAACAGTAAAACAAACAAAAATAATATATTTTACCGGTGCTGTTTCGGTCTGTGCACGTGATGTGTGGCGGCGCGCTGCGTGTTTGGTAATTTAATAATATGCTCGTATATAGACGAGGACTTCCGGTCAAAACGCCCACGTCATTCTCCGATCGCTCTGTATAAATACAGGCTAATGGGTGTAAGCGAGAGAGCAATACAAGTTGAAAAAAAAGAAAAGATGAGTATAAAAAACTAATAATGAACGTTAATTTTACGTTAGCTCTTGCTGTCACAAGCCAGTAAGCACACACACACATAACGTCATTGGCTCGTTAATCATTTTACGGTCAGTCTTGTACACACACACACACACACACACACATAGTCTTTAACGCGTATTAAGGTAACACACTCACACACATGTGTAAACCTATATAAATTTATGTAACAGTAGAGAGGAAGGAAGAGGGAGGAAGAAAGAGAGAGTGAGTGAAGACTGACGACAGAGGGTTTATACATTTTTAATCCTCTCCGCGGTTTAACCATCACCGTTTCCTTTCAACATTTAGCCATTAGAGGTGGCGTGCAGACGTGTTTAGAGTCACCGCTGACGTACAAATCGCAAGTAATAATTCAAGTCTGAAACGATGTATTGCACAACGCTCGCGAGCATTTGAAACGATCCGACTACATAGGCTGGCTGGCTGGTCGGCGTGCAGGCGGGTAGGGCAAAAGCGATAAATTAGAGCCACGCGGCGGCGAATAGGTCGCACCGACGGTTTTTGCACACGCGAAACCGAGTGAAATACGCACGCTGGCGGACGGGTACATAGGCACATTTTACGTGTACACCAGTTTTTTGTCGTTTTTGTCGTCCGGAAGAGGAGAGAGGTACCCGCAGGTCCGATCCTTAAAAGATGAAAAAATGATAAACGTATATTATTATTTCAGGGTGGATAGTAGAAAAAAGAGAGTCAGAGAGAGAGAGAGAGTGCGAGAGGACACACAGACACACATAGAGACAAAGAAAACTGTGAAAATTCGTCAGTTCCTCGCTCCCCCACACTTCGCGATAGGGGACGTGTCGCGAAAACGATACGTTTGGGAAATGAAAAGTGTAACGCTAAATCATTAGGTCCTCTTTTTACACGAAAAACACATCGGCAGCAGTGCGCGCGCGTGACTTGACGTGCAGTACTTACAGCAATTATTCATTACGTCGCAGCGGCGTCGCGGGCGGGTCTTTGATTTCAGCTGCTATCGCTACAAACAGTTAGGGGTGTGTATGCCTGTCGTGTGCGTGTGTATGTCTTGCACAATATATAGCGATAAGAACGGCAATTTGTTTTGCGCCATCACGAATTTCTTGTGAAAATAATAACACGCACGCTTGCAAGCGGCGTCGTGTAGGCGTTTCAGGGGCTTATAGTTTTTTTTTTTTGTTCGTATGTCACCCGGTGATCGCGATCGATTTGATATCATCAGCTCGCTTCGTCCGAGCGCGGCGTGAAAGAAAAAAAAATCGTAGTAATGTCACGTGGTGGAAGTGGTCACAGTGGCGTAAATTGGCTTCGATGTGTGGCGGTGCAGAGAAATATACTAATTTCTAACTCATCGATATTCAAACTTCCTTTGTTGATCCCCACTTAATAAACAATTTATTTTCCTCTACCAAAATTTGTTTTTATAAAAAAATAATAAATAAGTATTGAATTATTTTAGTATTAAAAACTTTACTATTACACCGCTAAAAAACCAATTTACAATTTTTTTAATTTTAAACTGTGGTGACGTCCTCTTTTAGAGCATGTTGCATCAAACTCATCAATTACATTGTATAAATGAATGTTGAAATTTTTTTCAAGTTATAGCTAAGCCGTTCTTGCTTCATTGTCGTTCTATGATATGTTTTCAACCTTTTTAGACAGGAAAATCATTTTTTACAAATTGCTGTGATGGTTACTAAGCTTAAGAATATTTTTAATGAATCCGTTATTATTAAGAAACCTTTTTGGAAATATATATTTTTTTTCATTTTCAGATGCATTTAATTTGATATTGATCAACCATTTCTATGACTTTAGTCCACTTATATTCAAACTCATTATCTGATTTTAGTACTTTTAATAGGTATGCATCTTAAAGTACATTAGTACACATGCCATTCGCCATAAAAAAAGTTAACATTTGAGGACTGCAAAATATATAAATTTATACTAGTTTATTTTATCACGATAATATGATATTATACATCTAAAACAGGCGTGTCAAATACGCGACCCACGACTCATTTTCTTATGACCTACAACTACCAATATTAATGGACAAGTAATAGTAAAAATTAAATTAATAAAAAAAAATTGTACAATTTTCAATTTGTGTCACAATTATGTTAGAGAGGTAAACACTATGTTACTTTTCTGTCTGATCTTCCGATAAACTTTAATCAAATAAGTATTATCGATAGTTTTATATTTATATAGAATATTATAGATTAAAAAATCCTGGTCTTATATTAAAAGACCCGACAATGTTATTAATAATGCGCATGCGCTGCGATTGAGACATAATTACTTTTAAGTATAAAAAAAGAATACTCGTACGACAACTACAACTTTGTACATATTACATATGTACTTGTTTAATAAACAAATGTTAACTTTTGAAAATATTATAGCTGTACACATTTTTATGATTTTCTGGAGGTGCAAAAATATAAACTTACACTACCACGTTGCAATGAGGGTGTGAGACTGCAATGTGCATAAATAGTGTGTATACATACGGACAATATCGTTATTATAATATAGGGCACGAGAGTGTGAGAGACGTTAATGCTATATTATGATATGTAGCGGTAGGTATTCAGTATTGTCGCGACTCATAACGAAAACTCTTTATAAAAACATTAAAGTTGCATCGATCAAAATTCGGGCCACGAGCGCGTCGTCGGTTTTTATAAAAACAATTTTCAGCTTGCGTGTCTACAATATGAATATATGTGTAAAATTATGCACATATATAAATACATGTGGATACAGTATAAATATATATAATATGTATATAATATAGAAAATACATCATTGAAAAGCCACGATAAATTATTATGAAACTGTTCCATCCAAACAAATAATATATTATAATATTATATACCTAAGCGCCGTGCGCGTTACTGGATTATTTATGCTGCCGCCGCACTCGTCGCTCGCTATATTTATGATCACAACCGTTAATTATTATTATAATGACATCTAAAACAGTTGTTCATACACCGTTTTAAAATTTAAGTGAACGCATAAATAACTCGAACGGAAAATAAATTAAATAATCGATGTTGTGTTTTAACTGGTACATGGGCATACTATAGTCGTATGACAGAAGGAAACGGTAATAAAAGCATACAATATACTGTTAAATACTTTTATTTAACTCCATTGTAGGTTAATAGCTTTAATAACGAATAACTAAGGGACATATTATAACAACTGATATAATTATGTTTATGATGATGATGACAATAATCATCTTGCTAACTATTATTAGTAATTGTATGCTTAAATCAAATTTGTGATGAAAATATTGTGTTAACTTCTACGAAACGAGACGTATAATAGTGTGAGTATAATAAAGATAATCATAATAAACCAACAGAATTTCGACGGTTTCGTTATGATATTTTCTAAAAGTGAACATTTTTTTCTGGTGATCCGTAAGTTGAACATTTCTCCATTTATCGATAAAAAATCTGGTCAGAGTAATAAAGTACTTTGTATTGGCCGATTTTAGATTTTCTCAACGGTTTCAGTAATCATAAACAAAAATGACACCATTAGGGGCAAACGACGTCAAAATAATGTTGAACGAAATTCAGTGTGTTTGGTTTTAATAATTTTTTTCTGCTTTAGGTGCATACCCAAGATGAGACATCAAGCCACTATTGAATTTTAATCGTTAAAAATTAATATTTACATGACTTTAAAATTTAGTCTACTAAATTAAATGATATATTTAAATAGTATAATATTATTAATTATATTCAATTGTAAAATGACCAAAACTAGATTTAAAATTAAAACATTAAAATAACCTATAAACGGCGTCCTGGATGTTTTCTTACATTTAAATTTTATAATAGGTCAGTTCCCTCTAATATTGAAAAAACTGAGTAAAATAGATTATTCTGAACGCAAAATTTGCTATGTATAGTTATGCATCTTGTTACTGATATTACTATAATATATTAAAGTCTTTTCTTCTTTGGAGATAACACGTGCGGGTATAACGCACGTCCTCTTAACAAATTGTTAATATAGTTAAAATTGTAATACTCGTGTAGCTTAAGGCTTAACGTATAGGGTCTGCAGGCATCAGCGGAGTAACAGATACCTTCCTAGTACTTAAATATTAAAAAAAATCGCATTTACTACATTCGTTCATTTTGCTAACTTTTTATAAAAAGGCAATCTACATAAAACATGTCTATAAGTTAAATATTAGCTGTAAAGTAAATTGTACTTGTATGTGGAGGCCAAATGAATAAGAATAAATGTAGAGTAACCTCCCCCCATAACTAATTTTTGAACACGCCATTGATCCGCTTAAAGTCGTTTTACCGATGAGGTGATTTATTGTTGCACCTAGTGAATGAAACCAAACGATGTGCCCCCTACATCCGGTTTTTGTATCCTGACCGACATTTTAACTTTCAATTTCTTTATAAATCGTCGTCGCTTGCATACTTCATTCAAAAGGTACTTACACCGGTTACATCATCTATTGTGTTTAACAATACGATATACCTGTTTAACACGTATAATATCATAAGGTCAATATTCACACCAGACTCTAAGAACTTTAAGACTTATTAAACGCAACTGACGGTAATTATCTGTAATTACTTTTACAATTAACAATTACTACTGTTTAAAAATGTTGTACATTCCGGTAGGTACGTTCGTGATTACAGTTTGGACCTATAATTTAGAATCCTAGCGAGGTTGGGTTGATGGGCTGAATCCAGAGAAAGTTGCTTCGTATAATTAAATAACACAGGTTAGGTTAGATGAGTCGTTTACGTAAAATTGTATTTAATGTTTATATAATATGGCAAATA
>JACXSJ010003093.1:0-29979 GCA_014851325.1 Pentalonia nigronervosa
GCGGCCGAATGGAAACCCACAGGAAAGAGACCGAGAGGACGTCCAAAAAAGCGATGGATAGATGGTATAAAGCAGGATTTAGAGAAATTAGGGATATCAAATTGGGAAGAAAAGGTACAAAATCGGGAAGAGTGGAGGGAGTTGTCGGTGGCGGCAAAAACTCTTGAAGAGTTGTGATGCCAATGAAGAAGAAGAAGATCATTTTATAATATTGTATCACTGTATTACCTAAAATCAGTATCGACGTGAATGATGTCGATTCAAGTGTTCAATATGAACTTGTTGAACTAAAAACACTTTGACTAGTTTCAAAAATTGAAACATGATTAATCAAAAATATATTATGATGAAAAACTATGTTTGGCTCAATATATTATGTAGTGAACAGATATTATTTTCTCGCTTAACGTAGACTAAAAAAAGATCGAGTTTATCGGATGATCAGCTTGACTTAAATTTAAGAATTGGTGATACGAAACTCAAACTAGAATTCTCATCATAAGCCAACGGAATTCAACCACAAATGTCATATCGAAATTAAAAATGTTGTGATTAACGATTATTATTTAATAATTATTGTACAATTTATTTTTAAAACAATTATTATTTTTTTTTTTTTTGTGACATTACTATCAACTTAATAGTATTTTTTAATGGATAAAAACAAAAAAATAAATAAAAATACTGGAAATACTTGTAGTTATTGTATTTTTATTAGTTATTAGTTAGTATTTTTTAAAGTTTTATTTGTTAATTTTTTTTCTTAAATAGAGTAATATATTTTTGTTTTAAATATAACTTTATATTTCATATTGTGCATCACCCCAATATAAGCATTATGCTTTAAGAGGAGTTGCAAACATATGTTATTACTATTATTACATTGTTATATATTATTTTTGTATATTATTGTTTGTTTTACTAAATAAACTATATACATATTATTATACCTATTATATTTGGGACATTTCTAAAGCCTAGATGGACCACTGGTTGGGCATAACTTCGCTATTACATTACTGCACAAGAAAAGTTCATATTATATCGTTTAATTTATAAATTACAATATAATATATGAATATAACACTTTTAAAAATTATTGATTGTGCAGTGTTTTATTTGGAATTAAATTGATGTAAATTTCTCTACTACTTAAATATATATATATATATATATACTTTCTACACGTTTTGAGTTTGTAGTATGTTCTTTTAGATTCGAGTCTTAGAAGATCTACTTTATGTATATAATATTATTACGTTAACGTTGGCTTTGTATAATATTTATAAGGGAGGTATATATATATATATATACTGCACCAGATGTAATATGTGTGTATATACACAACGCCGTGTCATGTGTTTAAATATATCGATCTTAACGTAGTCTATGTAGTGTGTCTACTGTTTTTTTCTTGTTGATTTTAATTTGTATATTGTATATGGGTATCATTTTTATTTTTTTATCGGATTTATTGGTCCGGATCACTGATCAAGTTACTTGTACATCGTGTATTCGGTGGTACGCCCAAAATCTCAGGTACGGCGTCATCGGCCAGAAAAAATACTCATAGGTAGCTACATACTTATAACGTATTATACTTGCCCGCGTTATCGTATACGCGTACTTCGTATCACATTTTTGTAATCTCGTCACCCGGCAGGCAGCGCGATCCATAAATCAGATACTATTTTTTATTTTATGTATTATATAATATTAAATATTATAACACGCTGAATGTTCACAACAGTGCGACGGCGGTGGAAGTTCTCCAGACCGAAAACACTCCGTTGTCCGTTTGGGGTCGAGTGGCATGTTGTTTACTCGAAATATTTCTCTTTCTTTCTTTATGTATAGGTAATATGGTTAGGTTAGGTTAGGTTATGTCTAATGTACTAGTCATTCAAGTCTGTCGTTAAAAATCGAGTTAAAATATGTTTATTGAGTTTTATTTCTGTATTCCTTATCATATTATTATATCGGAACACCGGCTGTATACATTTTCCACGGTTTCCACGTACCCGATCCTGAGACAACGAAGGAAAATCGTCCGTTGTGGCGATCCAAGAAGACACAATTTTCCACCTATGATGCATAACAGTCAGCAATAGCGTTATGTTCAGAATAATCGATTTATTATACTCTGTTATTAAACAGTGTTAGTTGACTTAATATTGAATTTGATAATATGAGAACATTGTCTATGGCCGTACGGAGGTTTTTTACGATATATTATGTTTATTATAGGAAAGCAATTTCGAAATATTGTAAATCAAAAACTGATACTTCCGAATAACGTCAAATTTTCGACGAGATTTGCGGTAGCAAGACGAGGACAGCACTTGTGCGGGTACACTCGTCCGGGGAACCTGTTATTAAAATATTATATGATACGTAAAATACATCATATCAGACACCCGAACAGAGATATACCAACAAAGTAATACTATAATATTATGTGGGTATATATGTTATTATTATGATTACGATCGGACGATAATAATTATTAATGTTGTGCGGTTGATATTGCCGGTGCGTAGAAATTTAAATAAACCGATAACATCGAAACTCGTCGTTATGTCATTCGCCATCATTATAGGTTCGTATAATATGCAAACCTATTTTTAATTTATTGTATAGTATATAATAACAATATAGGGGACTCCGACCTGCACCCAAGCTCAAGCTTTATTTTTAAGTGGCCACCCTAATATTTAACTCCTGCAATTTCCTAGCTATATAATAATATAATAGTACATGATATAGATAGTAGGTATATTAAATATTCTAACTATTGTCAGGAAATCAGGAAAATTGTTTTATCCTCTGAAAAATATTATACGGTCGAAAAAAATGATAAAACAATTCTTCTCTTTTTTTCAAACTCATTACGTAAAATCCACCTATTCCCCAACAGTTTCATACCAGGATGTCGAAACGTATGTCGGGTTCTGCCCGTCGGCAAACAATAGGTCGGAGCCGCTAATGTGTTGCAGTGACATACAAAAACACAAAAAATTAAGCACTTATGCAATTAAAATAAACACTAACAATTATTTTCCAGCTATTTAATTAATAAATTAAATAAATGGCATCTAAAATAAGAATGGCGTTAAATAAGTCATACAGACGTTACCTAAATCGGTAAGTGTGTATACACTTAAATGCTCAATTAATCCACCTTCACTGGGGCAGTGTATGGAGGCTATCGAATAATCATACGGGAACCGATTGTCGTTTTTATAAACTTTATCCAAAAGAAAACTTGTGAAAAAATCCCAAAAATAAAGAAATATTCCTCAAAATTCAATAATAAACCAAAATACGATATATATATATAAATATATATGTTATATGTCTCCTATGTCTCATAAAAATATCACATAGGCATGTAACATTAAATTATGGATTTGCCTTTGACGTGAAACAAATTTGTTTCTTGCTGGCCTCTTTTTACGATTGCGTAAAACAAATATGCAAATGCTATAGAAGTCCCCTGCCCTAGTTATTTATTATACACGCGACTCCAAGGACCACGGATATGACTTGTACACACGTGCCACTTCAATAATATTGTCAAGTGACTGCATATCAGATTAAATTAATTTTATAATACAATGTTTATGATAATATTTGGCCGTCGTCAGTTATTTAGGTTTTTATATTATTGTATTATTATATTAGTTAAGTCCTTGCGATATCAACTTTATACATTTATATAGTTTAATATTAGTTTCGTTGTAAAGCATAGAAAGTTATAGGCTATATACTTCATGTTATGGTATACCCTAACATGACTAAATATACTCAGAAAATATTATTTATATTTATTTGCTTGTAAATAATTCTCAATATTTTTGTGATAAATAAATTAAACTCCCGTCTTAACGAATTAATTTGTCTCGATTGTAGTATTTCACATTATGTCATTAAATATCCATATTGCGTTTTAAATGCATTTTTATTTCAATTTATGCATTGTTTACTTACATATGATTGTCATTTAAATTATAACTATAGTTTTATTTACTCCAAAATACTTATTTTGCCATTAATCATTTTTTATCGGAAATATTATTATTTAAAAATGGCTTTGTAGACAAATTAATGTGTTTATACTTCTACAGAGCGAAAATCAGTGCAAATAATATACACTTCATATCTGAAAACAATATCCAAAGTCTCCGGTCTTCAATCTGGATCCGTGTCCGATGGTTGGACGAGTGTACTTATGTATACCTATAAATAAAACTGCGCGTCAGATAATATCATCAATATATTATATATAAAAATCAAATAATATATATAAATTATCTATCGAAGCGGAATTGTGAAGTGCCGTATTTATCGTTTTCCTCTTATTCAATCATCGCATCGACCGCGAACCGGGTAAACGGCAAAAGAGTTAAATATGCAATATTATGTACCGCGCAATATTATAATGTACCATTATTTACCGTCTAACACCGTTGTGTATACCATATTATTGGTGCACGATATTATGCGAGACGTGTGTCATGTAGCGCGCAGAAAATCATCGTCGATGTGCTGCACCGCACGATTTGTGTTTTTTCCGCTTTTCGTACGCCAACAATATCATAATATTAATTAGCAAATATGAAATCGCCATAAAATCGGCAACGTTATACTCTATAGTATGTACCATTTGCGTATTATATAAAAAAAAACACACGAGTTAACGAAAATGTCGGCCGTCGAAACGATCGGCTCGCGTTTGATGCGCGTCAATGTCCTTGAATTTGCAAATTTATGTTTCCTCAAAAACATGTTCCTGCGTAAATATTATAATAGGTAGGTACATATTATTACGATTTTTGTGTACACGTGTGATATAAGTCGATTTGTGCAATAGGATTTTGCTGAAGTTGCTGTGGGGCCTTGGCATAGAGTAATAATATGGAATAATATGGGGCCTTGGACACACATAATATACTTACCGAATGTAATAACGATACGGTTTCCAGAAAATCTGCACCGACAAATTGAATATAATACAATATTATGTAGGTACTTCCTATTTTATTATAATATTATAAATATAGTAGTTCACTATAGGCACGCATACCCCACTTCATCCTTTGAGGATGAAATTAATTAAAATTCTGATTTTTGAATTTTTGAAATATATTTTAAGACCATAATATTATATTTAAAATTTTTTTTCCTCTATTAAGTGACAGTGTTCTGTGGTGGTACAAACTTCTTTTTTCAAATTACTTTTTAACTGTAAATGTTATCAGGCAAATGATTTTTTTGAAAATGTTGATGCATCCAAGTTGAAATTCCAGCGAATAGTTCTGAGTTGTTTTTTTTATTCTCAACTATTATGTTTATTGAGATTTCAACAAATACAAATTACAAATACAAATAATAATGTTTGGATATTATTTTACATGCTAATACATTTTTTTTTTACTTGTAATACAAAATAGAGTAAAAGAAAAAAAAGAAAAAATATAACTAAATGATAACTTTATATTTTCTAGAACGACTTCATCTCTTTGAGGAATTGAAGAAGAATTGACCTCATCTCTGGGTTGGGTGAGAGTGTGATCATAGATTGTAAGAGAATAAAGTTTGTGTCTGCAGGAGTTCTTTGTCTGGAGGTATTATTTGTAATGATATGCTCGATTTTACATATCATAATTATTGTAAATTCGTTATTCTTATTTAATAAAATAAATAACGGTCGAGTTGTTGCACGCATGTAATAAACCCCAAAAAAACCCCAATAAATCAAGTCACTGATGATTGGAACAATTCCTATTATCTAGTCACGTACAGTACACTGTACGGGATTATAACGGTACAGCGCAACACATGCGATTTCCTTCATGTGCCGCCGGAGACGGGGGATGGTCCGGTCGGGGTCGCTTTCACCAGGGAAAAGACAATTTTCTTTGGGGACACCGACACCTTTGATCGGGCCACCAATGACTCTGGCAGGCCTGACCTAAATCGTCTCCTCTCATCAGTGCATGAGCACCAACCAACCGAGCAACAACGTCTCAATACTGAGTGCACGAACACCTCTCAATACTGAATCCACAAGCGATAACTGGACCACTTTTTTTATCAACAATAATCAGTGTGTTTCTTTTTCTTTACTTCTTCGATTCAAGTATTTTGATTAATTAATTCGTGTTACCTTATCTTGCTACAGTATAGTCCATAGACAACTGCGAACCAGGTAAGAGTGTAAGACACATTAAAATATTCTAGTGTACTACGTGTATCAGATTTACGTGTTCGTTACATGAAATTATGTTGTACGGTGTATTTGATTGAATTCTCGAACATACGAACTCGAGAGCCCTCCAAGCATCTGGGGGAAGGTAATAGCGCAATTTTATTATTTTACTGATATTGTTCTCCAGCACTTATAAGTGTGTAGAAAATAATATCTAACGTCCATCTTAGGGTAGGCTGTCCTATCCATTAAATTTACGTTATTACATATTAGTATGTGCTTAACCGAAATTTTGATGTTAGATGTGGGGCATTTCCGTTGTTCAATGTTGTACGTTAGATGTTCGTATGTATGTAATGTGTGTCTAATTCTTAATCTGTTAATTACTATTTGAGATCTGCGAGGGAGGGAAATATCGTATTTCCAAGGGAGGGTAGTTGATTTTATTTCTCTGAGTTTATTTTTGTCTACTAGTCACGTATGTGAAGTTAGCCCCTCCCCCCACTGTATAAAACTTTTTCCAAAATTATTGTAACCTTATTTTTTCAATTTGTAACTATTTGTAACCATGTTTCTAGAATTTTTAACCACATATTTTTCAAGCAATAGGCAATTTCTCAACTTCACGCAGCCTCCCCCCCTCCCTCCAACTCAACAAAATCGTCCAAAATAATTTGTAACTTATAATATTTAACTTGTAACTATTTGTAACCAACTTTTCAGAATTTGTAACCTCGACCCCTCTGAATAATCGTCAAATCATAATATGTGTATACCTCTTAGTTTTAACTAGTTTTGGTCTCACATATATATATTATGATATTTTCATATAATCTATGTATTATATAAATGATAGAATCCTGAGTGACTGATTCATAATCAACGAATAGCCGAACCTATAAGAGCTATACATTTTGATGGTAGATTGATATTATAATTTCACCGTGCACTAATAAAACATTTTTCAAAACTTTGATTTATGTACTATTCATTCTAAATAAATAGTAAAAAATCAACTATAAAGGAAAGTAAAGTGAATATTTTGTCGTATTATTAAAACTGTTAATTTAAAAAGGGTTTTCATAGAAAAAATATAAATAAAAGTTGGACAAGTGAGAACTGATCTGCTGTACAGTAGGTATACAGGGAAGTCATTTTATGGATGTGTAAATTTAAATTCAGTTATTTAAAATCATTATATACGAAAAAAGATTCTGAGCGAAAACTGTCTGTCAGTCTATATTACTATATTAGTATAAGTATAATATTCTGTACAATTGTGTGCTTTTAGGATACACCTATTGTTTGGTTTTTTTGTCTTCATATCAACTTCAATGGACATAACGTAAATTCACTAGTGTTAAAATCTAGGTATTGACAATTTATATTTTAGTCATTTTACGTTACGCTTAAGTCTTAACTAATCTAATAGGCAACTCAATAATATAATTATTTTACAATATTTAAAACATCATATTAAATGTTTATACTTAATATTTTTGCCTTCCATACGTATTATGTAGATACATGTCCAACACTCTTATCTCTTTATTATTAAATCATTTATATTTTTGTGCCTATTTTTAGCCATGAAGGCTCTAACAGGTGTAATTTTTTTTTCTAAAGTTATCATTTTAATAATACAAAGAAATATTTACTTTACTTTACTTTATAGTTGATTTTTTACTATTTAATTATAATAAATGGTAAGTACTAAATTACAAGTAGTAAAAATTGATTTTATTGCGTATTTATACATTAATTATATGAGTATATTATATAAAAATATGATAATTTATAGGTGAGACAAAAACTAATTAAAAGTAAAAGGTATACACATATTATTATTTTAAAACATATTTTTAATTTTTTTTTTTTTTTATCTTTTATAGCCCATTGAGGGCCTTCGCTGTTTCCACAATTTCTTGCCACTTCTCTCTATTTTCACTTCATGTTGTTTCTTTCAGTTCTGTTTCTGGAGCAATCATTGCTAGGTCTGGTTTTATAGTGTCTATCCATCTATGTCTAGGGCGGCCTCTGGATCTTCTACCATTGATTCTGCCCATCAGAACTTGCTTGCATATGCCATTCTCTCTCCATACGTGCCCAGCCCATTCGAGTCTCTTGCTTCTGATAAATGCTTTTATATTTGATTTTTGGAATAGCTGGTATATTTCCCCATTTGTTCTTATTCGATAATCTCCATTTTCGTAGATAGGACCATAGATTCGGCAGAGTATTTTCCTTTCGAAGATTAGCAGTTTCTCTTCGTCTTCTTTTGTCACCGACCACGTTTCGCAGCCATACGCAAGGACTGGGCGTAAGTAGCTAGGTATAGGTTGATCTTTGATCTTTTGGATAGGAGTTTAGATTTAAATATTTTCACTAATAAAAAAAAACCTTTATTGGCTGCTGAAATTCTTAATTTTATTTCATTATGCATATTGTTGTTCCTATTTATGTTAGTACCTAAGTAATTGAAATCATTTACCGCTTGGAAAGTATACTCCTCGACACTCAGATCAGCTACCATCTCATTTTCTCTGCTGACGACCATATATTTTGTTTTGTCTTGGTTAACTTTAAGGCCCATAAATTTAGCAGCTTTAAGAAGATCGTCGGTTTTTGCGGTTACCTCGATGCGTGAATTACCCATTACCACGATGTCGTCCGCATAAGCAAGTATAGAGTATTTCCCTAGTAATTTCGTGTCTTGATATGCTGGCATTGTCCTTACCACTTTTTCAAGGACTAAATTAAAAAGTAATGGCGACAAAGCATCGCCTTGCCTCAGGCCCGTATTCACATCAAAACTTTCAGATAATTGATTTCGGAATTTGACTTTACACGCAGTATTGGAATTACATTCTTTTATTAATTGGATTAATTTTGAAGGTATTTCGAATTCTTCTATGGTTCTCCATAATTTGTTTCTATTGATGCTGTCATAGGCTTGGCTAAAGTCAACAAAACATAAGTGCACTTCTTTTCCAAATTCATAATATTTTTCAAATGCTTGTCTGATCATAAATATACAGTCAGTGGTAGATTTTCCTTTTATGAATCCAGTTTAATATTTTCCTATTATGTCTTTAGAGTATATTTCTAGTCTATGTAATATTGAGGTGGATAAAATTTTGTAGCAGGTATTTAATAGCACTATCCCTCTATAGTTTTTTGTATCCATTGTATCCCCTTTCTTATATATTGGGCAAATTATTGCCGTTTTCCAATCCTGAGGGATTTGTTCTTTTTTCCAGATTTATTTGATTAAGTAAAAATTGATTTCATTGCGTATTTATACATTAATTATATGAGTATATTATATAAAAATATGATAATTTATAGGTGAGACAAAAACCAATTAAAACTAAGAGGTATACACATATTATTTTTTTAAAACATATTTTTAATTAATAATTTAAAATAAATAAGTATACAAAAATGTAAAAATGCCATATCTAATAAAAAAATATCAACGCCTGGTACATAACAAAAATAATTATTATTAGATACCTGTTTACATTATTTGGTGGTAAAATATTTCATTAAAAGAAATAGTTACAAATTGAATTTTATAAGTTACAAACGGTTTTGGACGATTTCGTTGAGTTGAGGGAGGGGGCTGCGTGAAGTTGGCCCCTCATTGAGAAATTGCCTGTTGCTTGAAAAATATGAGGTTACAAATTCTAGAAACTTGGTTACAAATAGTTACAAATTGAAAAAATAAGGTTACAATAATTTTGGAAAAAGTTTTATACAGTGTGTGGGAGGGGGGGCTAACATCACACACGTCTACTAGTCTCCATTCTTGTTGATATATTTGATATTTTATATCAAAATGTGTTGTAATATTCCATAAGGTTGTCACAGGTTCTTTAATAACATTTTAAGCTACTTTATCTGCTATTTCATTACCACTTATATTATTGTGCCCCGGTACTCAGACAAATCTGATATCCTTTATTGTTTTAAAAAGTATATTTAATATACGAGTACATATGAGGTTGTTTTTTGTAGAATTATCTAAGTTCTTGATGGTTTTGGTGGTTTTGATAGTATTTTTTTGGTGAGGCGACTTATGTATCAACCCCCTCCCCCTTTTCATAACAAAAATTAGACTTCATAATAAATGATTTAACGAACCAACACAAGCGACGATTCGAACAAGAGAGAAATATAAATAAATATTTCAACGGTTTCTTATCGGTGGTCCGGTTGTGACAATAACAACTGATAAATATAATGTGTTTTGATATTGAACGTGTTACGGCTACGGGCTGACCATGATACACGTCATCTATTTTTAGTACACAGAGGCGATATAAAACGAGCCTCCCGATGATCATTACGCATGCGCAATACTACTACTTATTTAACAGTCGCGTACTTATGCGTGTGTGTGAAATTTATGTACACAAATGCAAACTCCGAGGCGACTTTAGACGGCGCTTCTCTGATGTCATCGGAACATTGCTGATGGCTACCAGCGTTTGTTTACGTAATAATTGTTTCATGTATTTCTCATCGGTTTATTGTTATTTTTGGTAATAAATATGGAATGATAATAATAAACCATATAATAAAATGATAATTCATACTATTTTAGACTTTGTAAAGAGGAATTTTTTTTCAAATAAAATTATAAATACGTTAATAATTATTAACAAAATATGTGCTATCGATGAGCCAAAAAATATACCTATTTGAACATTATTTACTTTAAAATTTTAGGTGAGGCGCTGCCTCACTTGCCTCACTCTCAAAGTCGTCACTATTGAATGTTAAATATTCCACCGTATAAATCGAATTGTGCATTGGGATGCGATGAGCTTTTGGGAATTAGTCTAGATTATTGAGATTGCAATTCCTTCTGTATTTTTTGAAGCATCTATATATATTTCCCAATGTGATAGTAGATTTTTTTTCAGATTACGAAAATTTGCATTTATAAGTGTTAGTTTATGTTTAATTTTTTTTTTTTTTTTTTTTTTTGATGTATGATGGGTCAAGAGGTATGATTGGTTAGGAGTATTCCACGGAGGTTGTTCAAATTGTTGGTGATTTTAAATAGAATTAAAATTTGAAATGTGATTAAATTTGTTGTACATATATACTATATGGCGTGATTAGAAACCAGTAATAGATAATAATCAACACAAAAGTTTATTTTTTACGATTTTTCTTATGGAATTTGAGTTTTATAACCGAAGAGGCGAGTCTTATAACTGATTTATTTTTAATAAATTAGAATACGTTCGGTCCGGAAAATCTAAGCGATTTTGAGTCTAATAAGCGACTGAATCTTATATCCGCGAGTCTTACAAGCGGTGTCTACTGTAGTATTAATTAATATTTGAATTTCACAAAACACATTTTTGTTTTTAATGTGTATTACCTACTATTATACTAACAAACTTAACAGTTTGGTCTTATAGAGAGATTGACACTTTGTATTCATTTTCGTAATCGATTATATTATTATTATAATGTATGTATAACAATAAAACGAGTTGTATATTATGTCTACTCAGCGGCTAATTCTAACGGATCGGCTGCAGCAGTACACTCAATGGTTAACTTGCGTCCAAGTCTCCGCGTCTCGTCTGCTTTTCGTCGTCTGCGTCGCAGCTCCGTTTCGGACAATCCGGTTTCGAAATCGAACACGGCTACTATTATACTAACGTCGATTATATTATTGCTGACAATCGTTATGAGACTTGTGCAACGCGCAAGTTATAGGCATAGGTGATAAAATATCGTGAAAAGACTGAGCTGCTCTCGCATCACATACCGTGACCAATAACTACGTCATGTCATCCGAATAACACGACTGCGTCCGTCCGTCACCACATTTTTGAAATTACCCACGAAATAATATATTATTGTATTAATTATACGGGAGTTTGAATTAATTTTTTTTTCGCTTTTCTGACGTCTCGAAAAACCTATGGGTATTTATTATACACACACGTCGTGTCGCGTATAGCGAACGATTTTTCGACGATAAGAACCGATAATCACTTACGTCCGTGTCACGCCACTGCGGCGGTGGTGTCGGGTTTCGTATTATATAGTATCATATACATATTTTGTGTGCCTAAGTCGCGATACCGTACAATACGAAACACGTGCAGCCGACACGATGACTCGTCGGACGAGTCGATCGACTGTATCATTATAATATTATTATGATACGCGTCGAACCGCGTGCGAGGGGGTCGTCGTCGCCGTCAGTGTACGGGACTATAGTTTTTCGGTAACAACAATAATAACAATAATAATGAGTACCATGTCGGAAACGATATATTTGCGATTATTATTTGTCGGTACCAAACGAATCGGCATGCTACAATATCGTGTACCTATAAATTACATATAGGCAAATTGGACGAGCTGCGTGTGTGATAGGTTGCGCGTGAGGCGATGTCCAGTGTTTTTGCGTGTGACCCCGGCCGAGACCTACCCCTCGACAATCCATTCCCCACCGGCCATAAATACGCCGACGTAATGAGCCTAGTATGAGGGACGAAACCAGACGGGTCGGGGGTCACGAGTCAGAAGGTCAAAAACGGGGGTGCAGGGTATATTGTTCCAGTAAAACGCGCGGAGTTTTCGTCAATAAATAAATAATCGAGCATCCACCGTGACCTGCAGACACGGCAACTGTACCTAACTTATACACTTTTATACACGATTTATTTTCTGAAAAAAAAAGTATAATATTTAGGGCTGTTAATACAATGCATTTTAAAACACGAAATATTCAGCATAAAATGCACTATAAATTATGAAAAAAATGCACTATATGTAACAAAACCTTATAAACGCTTCGAGATCTCGAAAAATTTGGTATGAGATGTAGTGTCAGAAGGTTTAGTTAAAAATCATAATTTAACAAGTATAAAAATGTATAGAGTGCAAAAAACTTTAAGTAAAAGATATTATTAATTATAAGCATGACGTGCGTACTGCAGAATATATATATATATAAAATATCTATGACACAACAAATTAAAAAAAAAAATCATAAATATATGTATAAAGTTTTAATTGATGGAAATTAATAAAAATATCAAAAAAAAAAAAAAAAATAAATAATAATAATAAAAATAGAAAAACTGACATAAAAAGACTAAAAACGAACATAATAAATTAAAAATGTAAAAAATTTCAAAACTTTGGGTACCTAATTCAAACATATTGTGTTAAAGAAGTTAAACGTTTTAGAGTAATCTAATATAATGCATTTTTCTACAAATTCACAGCCCTAAATTTATTTTTTACGATTTTCGGAAAATGTCGACTTGCTATGAATATTTTTTTTTTGACGACCGGTCAATAACAACTTTAAGATCACATTTTAGAGTCACTATCGACATAAATCATTCGACTACGGGACGATCTCGTTACACTGAAAGTTTGGACACATCAATGTTTTAAATGAATACCTATTTAATTATACGGGAGTATAGATTAGTGCGTACGTTCGACTGCAGTGAATAATTAACTATTTGTTTTGTGGTTTAAATAATTTACAATCATAATACGGAATTGTTATCGCGATGTGGCAATAGGCCTCCGACGAATCGGACGCATTCCTGTTTGTTGTGGTCCGTTTCCATAGCTGTGATTTGCAAACAGCATTGTGAAGAACGCGTTTCGTTTTAATTTTTAACGTCACTCGTCTTGACATTACCCTTTCGTATTCCAATATCGTCGGTTCTCAATACTATAAGAAATATTACGAAATCGAATATTCACGTTATGGTTTTGAACTAAACATGCAGTCCTTCACCACCAACACCCTTCACCAAACAAAAATATAAAAAATACGTCTCAGAGCCGCAGCCCACGGCGTTTACCTAATTGTATAACATACCGCCGTGCGTAACTCGCTGCGTTATTGTCGGCCAGCAACACAATAATAATATTTAATAACAATATCACATGGGTATAATATAATGTAGAAAGGACTAAACGTGGAGTCGGCCGGGTGGTCCGACAAATCGGCGTCGCGAGTCCCCGTAAAGTGCGCGCGTATTCGACATGTGTATATTTATTATATTTTAGAGTTTGGTGGACGACAGTGCGTGTAAGATAATGTACGGACGGCAATCGATTTTTCACGGTTCGCGCAAAAGAAGCCGTCCGGTCGTCCGCCGGATAAAAGCGGTCCACATAATATTATATAACTTATCGATATATACGTGTGGTAATGTGTTGATATTCTGCCGCGCGCCGACAACCCGGCACCTTTATATACCGTATACCTTATACCTACAATAGCATAATGGCTATAGTGTGGTATTACCTGGCTCGTCCGGCCGGCCCGCCACGATCTGCTGCAGAGACCGCCTCTTTGTTTGGAAATATTTATCAAACATCAGCCGACATGCTAGACGAGCCGCCTCCCGGGAGTACGATATGTGTGTTCGGCCACATATATTATTATGATATTATTTAATATAATATCGTAATTTATTATTGCGTGCACGACGGGTCATCTCGATGTGCCGCCGCCCCCGTGTCGCGTTTGTCTTCTGTGGTCTCGCAAGGTGCCGCCGACTATCCGCTTATAAACGTAACAATAATATTATGTAAAGGTTACATACATATACAGCGTAATTTCACGGACAGACTATGTGTTCTTCCTGTTCAGAAAGCCCGATGACAACGAAAGGCATATTATATTGAATAGTTGCAGAGCAGTGCTGAATACGTCTTCATCCGTGTAGCACAATGGTTTTTGGGGGTATATGGCAGTTTCCTGTTTGAGGACGATGGGTGTACGGACTCTTCTTAGGCATGAGATACTTACGTTTTTGTATATGTAGTGTTTATGATTTATTTGTTAAATTATCATCGAATAAAAGTATTTTAAAAAAAAGGGAAAAGTATAGGTAAATGCAGTTTTAATATTTCACAGTATATTAGTCGAGTATCCTCATTTTCATTGAGTGGATACTGAAATGGATGTGTTAAATATGAATTCAATGATAAATAATTGTGTAAGTACGATAAAAACACGATACTGAGCGAAGACGATCTAACATTAGGTTGTCAAACAATTATTTTAATAAAAACATTAAAATTTTTAACGAATTATCTTATTAAATTTTTTAGTTTCTCCAAAATATTTTAATAAGATTATAAGAATTTTCAATTTTAACCTAAAAAAAGTACCAAATAGTTATGAATTGTTACAAAAAATTTCTTCAAAACATTGAGGTTAATGAATTTCTAATAGAAAAAATGTGTCTCTAGAAACAACGCAAATACACATTATTGTAAGATCATTACATTTTTCGCTTCACTTTTATAAAAGTGCGAATTTCATTGTTTAAAAACAAAATTCAATACAACTTGTAGTATATTTTCAAGTTTTTTGACAGAGAAAAAAATTATTTATCGATAGTATTTAAATATTATCTTTAATTGTATTTAATTACTCTTGCATATTTATAGCCCGAAAAAAATTTTAATTATTTTGAAAATTTCATTGTAAAATATAAAAAATTATCTTATAAACATTTAAAATTTTACAGTAGTTTAGAATTGAATTTTGTTTTTAGGAATAAAAACGTAATAGAACGCTTAAACAAACATTCAAAATGAAAATGTCAAGAAATCTAAATAATACAATGATATTGGTTGATTACAACTAATGTTTTAGCATTTGTTCAAATAATCATTCAATAAAAAGTGGATTTTATTTAAGGTAACTACAATTTTATACATTTTATACATATTAATTTAGTAGTTTGGCATTTAAAAACTTTATCACACGCACGATACGATTCGGCATAATGTTGCACGCTAACAAACTGTTATTCATCATTCTATGTCTCCGTTTGGATGAAACACTTTCGACGACAACTCCAGAAAACAATTTAAACGAAACACTTCAGGCGATACCTCCAGAAGACCTTATAACCGATAGCCTTTCTATATTTCAACGCATTGACAAATTAGTTTCATGTGATCAAATTATGGATGAATTACTAATATTTAAAATAAAAGGTGTCAATGGGATTGAACGTGAACACAGATTATACATGTACGGTACGGATATATTTAGGATTTGTGAAGATACTGAAAGTAAGTCAATTACGTTTTATATTTGTATTAACTGCGTGTTTGCCGAGTGGGTTCAAAATCAATTAATTGAATTCGTCGAACGCATCCCGTATATGTACAAAATTATAAGTACAGCGGAGTATGGTAATGACTTTCATAAGCACATAGATGAATCTAAAAAACATATTGAAGACATCATGGAAAAAATAAATAACTTTATTCACATACTGTTTAATTTTATAACTAAACATTCGTACAATACAGTTTATTCGTTGGTCGATACGTCTTTATTACGAAACCTAGTATCGACAAATATCCTATTTAATTATATATTGCGATACCCTCAAATGTCTGACGTTAAAATAACAGTTAATAGTATTCTATACATTGTAAACGAGGCTCAAAAGTTTTCAGCGTACAATTGTGACGTTAGATCTTCGTATTATGATAACAAATATTTTTTTGGTTATTCCATGACTAAATCAAAGACAGATACAAATTACATTGATATCGACGAATTTCTAATGGATCTAATGCAGTTCGGCTTGCTTACAAAACATAAATTGTGCAATGCACGACAAATGTTATTGGGTTCTGTGTTGACTTCGGTGGACGATATTGTATCGAAAGAACTGAAAAAAGTACAACTTTGGGTAGAAGGAAGTGAAATTAAAATTGACGAAGATTTCTACTATGCGATTGAAAAATCCAACGATCTCGATGTAATATATTGGTACATGAATATTGTATTAAATGCAATCATAAGACTATTTTGCCAGAAAACGATTTATGTTTTGGATAATGATCCGGTTTTGAACAAGGAAATTACTGAAGGGTTTCAAATACTAAACTTTTTGTTTACCGAATTGTCGATCGATTCGGAGGAACTGATTAACGGTTTTAATCTTTTAGCGTCGGACAAAGAGATTACATACAAGGAAAGTACTGAACTGATAAAAGTAATGAATGAATGGTATACACGAATTAATAAGCCTGAAGATATAAATTCTGAATCAGATGTAACGACTAGGTTACCTTTTTTCAAAATTCAAATATTAGAAATAGAAGATGATAATCCTAGTTCATTGTTGGAACTATTTATGAATGGAATAATTAACCGAGTTTCCGATTACAAATGTTTTGTTAATATATTTGAACTTCTAAAAATCGAACGGGAACAAAATGTTTTGCCTCAAAGCAGGAACCCAAATGAAGCTTTTCATTATGTGTATAATAATATAATATCCCAACCGCATAAAAAATGGTCAGGGAAGTTTATATTGAAGAAAGAAACAAATGATGTGAATGAACAAAACAAAAACATAGAATTTGGAAAACATAATACAAATAAAAACATGTGTAAATTTGTATTTACTCTGTATAATTATTGTGCTGAATCTTATATAATCTTTACTCACGACCGAAAATTTGGTACTATAAACACTATATATGGAAAAGAGGAGATTTCCGATGTAATTTATTATATTTACGACGTTTTAAATTACATGTATGAGGAAAAAATGATTGGGAATCGTTTTCTAATCGAACTATTATTTGACACTCTTCCCGTTTTGAAAATAAAAAAAAATAAAACAGAAAATTGGATAGAGCAATATATTGTTGTACTTATTCGGGTTTTATATATCATAATGATAGAGTTAAATAAGTACGCACTTAAATCTTGCACAAGCGATGAATATGAGAATTTGATTTTTAACAATATCAATTACGGTACAATGGGAGAACACTCTAATGAGAAACGTGTAATAACAGAACAGTTGAGAGAGTTTATTAATTCTAATAAACATACTTTTCCAGTTACAATTGACGTTCCAGATTTTTACTATCCGTTTGTATGTTTAAATATTCTTTATGATTTAAATTTGTTTAATCAAGTACAGTTGTACTGGAGAGGGGAGCAGAAAACTGTTCACCAAATTTATGAAAGCCTTAAATTTAAGATTTTGAACCCCTACTATATTTATGTATTTTTTAATGTTAATTTAAAATGTCTAATGACAGCACTGTATTATGAATTTAGAATTATTATTGACACATTTTGTTATAACTATTTAAGTGCGAACTGGTTTGACAAGTATGTAGATAATTTAAACAAGATATATAAATGTTCTGAAGACGTCCTTAATGTTACTTATCTAACTTTAGAATTCAAATTGAACCTCAATGAATGTTTTAATAAAATTGTTTTGCAAGCGCATGATTATAATAATTATTCTAGGCTATATACCCCAGTCGAGTGCATATCTGTAGAAAATATTCTTAAGAAATCAGGCGTAATTATAAATTTGAAGTTAAAAGACAGAGGAACAATATATGGTTCTAAATTAAGAGTAAACCGTAATATTAAATTGATAATTCTACAAACAACTGAAGCTATTGAGAAATATAATAAATGCTATTTAGAAATTATTAGTGCAATAAATGAAGCACATAATGTATTCCTAAAATCAATAAAGTTTTATTATAACATTTATTTTAACTGATTATTATATCCATAATATATTTGTCACGTATAGTTAAACTGGAAAACTATTGTATCGTATAATAAAATAAAACTTAGGTATATCATTGTGTTATAAAATAAAAAATCTATAAACTATACATTAAAACAAATGTTTTACTCTAGCACCTATAAAAACCTATAAATGATTATAATTATTTTTTCAAAAACCTTGAAACATACCGAAATTAATGACCTAATAATAAAATTGTACTGATCATTTTTTACTCGAATTACATTAGACTATTTTCGGTAGTTTTTGGAGTATTTTATTTGGATGTATATGCAAGTCAACATATAGAAGGTTAAGATAAACAATACTATGAGTCTATTACTTTATTATAATATACATTTATAAAGGAGAGAAAAACAAAATACATTAATGATTAGTAATAGATTAACTTATTAATTATTAATTTATGTTAAAACATCAATATAATAATAATAATAATAATAATAACTATCATTTCTTTATTTACGGAAATATATTTCAATTTTATAAAATCTAATACAATGACAGTAAATGTATACATATATGTAATAAATAATATTATATTAGTAACATATAAAATTAAGGGACAATGAAAACAAATATATGAATATAAATTAACGATGTTTATTAAAAATACAAAAATATATCATATGAATAACATAACATAACTAACTACGAGTACAAATGAGTAATAAACATAGGTTGGAGAAATGGAGAGAGGAAATTATAGGATAAAAAATAAATGTAGAATTTAGTTATATCAAATATTTGACAAATTGAACAGGGTAGTATTAAATAAATCTAAATCTTTAGTTAACTTACCTGTAGACATAAGTGTATTTGCAGGAGTATTAGCATATAGTTTAAAAAAGTAGAGGAAAGATAAAATATTAAATAATTTCTGCAATTAGATTAGATTACTCCAATATTTAAACGCTCAAGAATTTCGAGACATTCGATAATATTATATAATAGTTTATACAAAAAATGTACAGTTTAAGATATTAAATCTTCTATTTAAGGGAATTATTTTAAAGATGTCATAAGTAGTATCTTAACCAGAATGTGGAACTCTTATATATATAGTGGAATATGATAGTAGTTTTATGATAAATATCTTAGAAAATTATTCTAGACAGTAGATTTTGTATGATATTGTTACTATTCTAAATTAAGGAAGCATAGATAATGAGAACGAATTAATGCGAATTGCGAAATACAGAATTTTATAAGCCGACTCTTTGCAGTAATATTAACATATAAGTTTTAAAAAGTCTAGTTTCTTATATAATTAACATAAAAATCAAAGGGCAGTTTTAGTCAAATAAAACGCCCAGCTCTTTAATTACATTTTTACGTGTCCAATTTTTTATTATGTAATACCATACATCCATCCAGGTATATATCCATATTCTTCATCTCCAAATGTTCTTATATGGAATTATTGATTTGAAATTTTGGTTTAAACAAATTTATCAAATTTAATATAAAGCTGTTTCACGTATACTTTACGATTCGAAAATGCAAAGACGGTATAAAGTTTTAAGTATAATTTAATCGACACAGTTGTGGTTACAGCTATACAAACATCATGTATTTTACTGTTAGTATAAACATATTATATATTTTAAACTAAATCTAACAAGAGAAAAAAGTTATATGCAATAGTTGGTTTCTATTTCATTGTACGTATTAAAATGTTAAGTCTAACGCTACATACCGTTATATTAATATGTATGATATGGTCCAATCAGAGAACGAGGGTTGTGAATGGACGAAAAGGAGCTTTGACGTCGCGGTGTTGAAATAAATTGTAAAAACTGTTTAATATTTTGATGCTTTCTGTAGCCTGGCAGATTCATGTCTGAATTGATGCCGATTCGGGCTCCCTTATATATTGGCTACTCCTCCTATCGGTAAGATAGTGTTGACCTCATTTGGTCTATCGTGTATGATTGCGCTAGTTCCAGGAAATGCCATTTTGCCCACGCTCTGTCGCCGAGTGGCGATAACCCACCGGATGCGATTAGTCCATACATTATTATAATTCCTAGTATTTCATATTTTTATTAATATCGTTCGAGGCCGCTTTTATTATCTTCATAATCCCAGTATTGTCGGTTTGTTATCAGATGGTCATTCCTCACGCAATCCTGAACTTATTTCTTTATTTATTAAATTTATTACTTGCTCGTCTTCGGTCTACGATTTCAATTCTCAAAATCCTTTTGTTACTTTTTTGAATATTTTTATGGTCGGTCCACGCGCCTACGGTTCAGTAATTATTTAGAAGTTGGTTTGTGATTTAACGGACACCGTTCTCCCTTACCCTCGAGGTCGTTGTTGATTTATTAATAGTCATAAAAGTTATGTATCGCCAGGTACATAGCATGTATATGTAATATTACAATAAACAGTTTTTCAGTTATTGGGACTTTACTTAACAGAATTATTAACAGGAAAACATCTACAAAGAGTTAAGTTACACAATTTTAAATGATGGTTTGACAAATAAGATAACTGTGTTCGATTATAATTATATAATATACGCATATTTGGATCCATCAGTAAAACTGGAGATAAAAAAATATCAATAATTAAATATATTTTATTTTTTTATGAACTGTTCATTTGCTGATTGAACTCAACATAAGTTATTTAAATTTATCAAAAAATTCATTCATTAAAATTCAAATTTAATCATTATATACCTTTTATAAGGAAACTGTCAAAATTTGTTAACATTGTGTACGACGATGTGCTATCGATGAAATCGTTCGATCCGACGTTGTTGATAGACTATTGAATATTATGTGTCAACATGTTAGTTATTTGTCAGTGTTTTTCTTGATGTTACAATATTTTTATAAATAATTGTCGGCAAAGAAGATATTGTGGTGAACGAATATACTAAACAATCAAATATTATATTGACAACTGTAACGATTGTTACATCATTACTTATATTTTATAAACATAATATGTACAATATATATATACACATTTATATTATATTTCGTATACACATAACATACCCAATACGCTGACTATAAATTAAGTCCTTTTTGTTTTATTCCACATTTACTACTGTAAGGCTATGGTAAAAATCAATATGTAAGAGAACAGTAGTTCTCCGCGATACCATCACGCACACTCAAACTCCGAGACAGACCCACATTTTGGTATTCTGGTTCGTAAGTAATAATAAAATTTTATGTATTAATAATTATTTGGATCAAGATGTATTTATTTGTAATATTAAAATCCTAAATACCACTCATGCTCCCGAGCTATGGTTAAAATATATTCAAAAGAAACTGACAAAAAAATAAAGGAGTAACGTTACTGAAGAATATATATATATATATTAGAATCATATTATATAGGATAAATATAAAAATAGTAGTATAGAAGAACGTTTCATTTTAAGTGAATATAAAAAATGTTTTTGATAAATAAGAGTATTTGATGGATAACAAGTTTTACATGAAATGTAATACGAATAACCAAATAGCAAAAGTAGATAAAATAAACATAATATATCTGAATGAAAATTTTGATTCAGAAATAAACGAAATCAATCTAATAAATCTATCACGACAAATCTAAGAATTCGATTTAGGTAATTATTTTACAAATTCCAGGTTTGGAAAGATTTCATTGTCATCAAAACTTGTTCAAAAATTTACACTGTATACTATATACGTAGTTGAGACTTTTAAAAAAAAAGAATTTAAGCTATTACAGTAGAAATGTATGAAATTTGAGTTTATAATTTTTCAGAGAACATTAGCATGGATAAATTTATTAAATGAAACGGAAATAGTGGGTTTATTAAATTTTTGTAATATACATAATTAAATTTGTAATGACCTAAAAGCTTGTATATTTTTTAATATTCATTAACATACGTTTTTTATTATTATTTATTCATGCATAAAAAACAATTTTTTTATTATAATAATAAGATACAATGTTTGTTTTATTTTATGCATAATACGAATATAATACGTATATTGATTACAATATGACATTTACACGTCTTCATACAATAATTCCGTGTTCATTCATACAATAATTCCGTGTTCATAGTATTACAATCTAATAGTGGCACATCCATATATATATATATACTAGCTGTTCCACCCAGCGTTGCCTGAGCCAAATATTAAGTTGAGATTAACCTGAAGTGATTTATATGCATTTAAACCACCTAGGTAGGCAATCCACTGCATTAGATCACGGACAATATGCGAGCAGTAAATTATCAGGTAAGCAATTCACCTGTGGTGGATTGCGGACCCCATGAAGTGAGTTAGTGTGTGAAATCAGAATGAGGTATAAAAAACATTGCGACGGTTGCCCGTGCCGAAAATTTGTTTTTTTCAATAAATTTATTTACAAAAATATGTATATGATAATGTATTCTTACCAATTATAATAGTTATAAATGTGTAACCATTGACAACCTTATAAATAAACAGAGATTGGTGGTATAGCAACCATTTATAAACAAATATTTCCATCGTAACGGCCCAGCCGTTCTCAATTGATGAATTATTATACATTTTTGGCCGAAAACGTGTGCGCGAAACATCGTACTAAACTAAGAGGCCATAACTCCGGAATCACATATCGCACAGCGTATAAACTTCACAGAAACCATCTATATATCAATCTTAATATGCCCTGAAATTTTTATCGAAATCGGTTCGGTGGATCTTGAGCTATAAAATTTATTCAAAATGTACACTTATTTTTATATATATAAAGAATTATAATTGTAATAACTCACGACTTTATAGCGATCAGTAATGATCGGCACGGCATGTACTCGTACAGTAGTTTGTCGGCGGTGGATAATACTATATCGTAATGTGCTTTATAACGATAACCGATGATGGGATGGCTGGTTTATATTCACTCTTGCATCCGGTGTGATTACGGCAGCTGTATCAATGTTGGTGACGTCGTAATCAGACTGATAGGAATTTGGTAAGCGGACAGTACAGATTTTCAAGTCTGTACCCACGACTATTTTAACTCTAAGCACTTCAGTGACGGCATCACGGCCCTTCTCCTTGAATGCGACGTCTGCTGGTCCGTGACTGGTTGGCGGCAATATCTGAATACGCGGTTACTTTCTCGGCTATAAATGCATACACATCAGCGTTGACCAATAAAGTCGGGCAGTACAGGTTTTAATCTGTAACCAAAACTCTGTACTTTTGATGGTATCGCTGTGTATACACCGTTGGATGAGTATGGCGGCGTTCGGAAGGTGGTTTTAGAATTGTTTCGGACTCCCTTAAGTTAATGATCCAAGTAGCTTGCGGGCAATGGGGTTGTCGATTTATTTGGTGTGTTAATTGACATTTTCGTTTTTATATTAATGGAATCATATTCTTTATGGTTTTAAGTAAGTTTAAATCAGTGTATGATATTAACTATAAATTTATTAATTAATATAAATTTTATAATCCTTATTGTAATGCTTGCCGTCTAACGTCACTTTGTGTCGTAATATTGACGATTGCGGTAGTACTAGTAGCGATATATAGTGTAGTTTTTTATGTGCCATATGTGTGTTCATTACAAATTTCATCGACAATTGGAGAGTTGAGAAATCTCACAAAGTCAGCAGTAAAACGTTTTAGAAACGACGAAGATCTCGAGGATAACTTAAATGAAACAGATATAACTTTTACAAATGTTAATTTACCAATAAATTTAAATAGCGAGCAAACTTTGACGAATGTAACTGTTGTTGAAGATGAGATTATAATAGATAATTCTGAAATAAAAATATAGATATTGTTAGTATAACACGCAAGCTACAAAATCTTCTTAGCGAATTATAAACGTCAAACATGGTAGACGATACATCTATTAACATAAACAATACTAAATCTATTCAGAATTTAGAAGTTGACAAAACCTCCGAATGATAAATATAAAAATTGAATAAATATTTGACAAGAGAATTTACAAGTTTAAAGACAGAAAATCATATTAATATTTCGAGTAAACAGAACAAAACTAATAATAAAATTGCAATAGGTACAAAAAAAAAATGATATAAAATAAACAGAACATAAAAATGACCTTAACCAAGCAATACACAAATCCGATATTTTCTCAAGGATAGAAAATGAAGACATAGATAAATTTATAAAAAAATTGAACTAATATTCGTCGTGAACGATTAGAAGGACAAAGACAAATTAATTATTTTACAACTATATCTTAAAGACTCGACAGAAGATTTTTTTGAACAATTAAAATTAAAAAACGAAAATATAACATGGAACGAAGTCAAAAATGAATTAATAACAAAATGTACAACAGTAGCAAGTAAACATTTGTTAATGGTAAGATTGGAAAATCATAAAACTAGCAAAATGAGAAACATATAATGAATTTATAATTAAAATGATATGAGTATGTTATAAAATAAATAAGAATTTGACCGAAGAGGAAATATGTGAAAATATATTAAAGGATTGCCCAAGAAAACTTTTCAATTAATAAGGTTAGCCGATAACACATCAATCCCAAGCATTATAAAAACGCTAGAGAAACTTGAATTAACAAATCTATTGAGATCAGATATTAAGGTAAATACAGAAGTAAAGAAATTAACTAGAGAAACGAGGTTTTAAAAAATCATACAAGTCAAATAAAGATTGGACAAGTTCAAAATAACATTCCCAATAGAAACAATAATTACCAGAACGAGAGAAAACTAACTATAATAATGGTGCCATGTTTTATAAGAAAAATTAACTCTACAAACCATTTATATTAAATAATATAAATCAATATTATCAAAATAATCCAAATCAATATTGTCAAAATAATCCAAAACCAAGTTTTCGTCCTAATTACAATTATGCCAAAAATAATGACCAGATGACAAACACCCGATTCCCTAGACCAAACTTTTATCAAAATTATAATTATAATACAAATAATAACCAAGTCCCTACACAAATCAATCAGGGAACTATCCCTCCCATCTATTATACTTATGGAAATCGACAAAGACCTCCGATATGCTTTCAATGCAGGATTCCGGAATGCATAAAAAGGAACTGTAATACAATTGCACAAAAAAAGGATAATTCTGTAGATAACTGAGTCTACACAGAAACACCAACATAATACCAGCAACATACTTTTAAATAAAGTCAAAAATATAAGAACAAACAATACTATTTTTACTTATTTTGATAATAATAAAGAAAAAATTAAAATAGAAATAATAGGAAAAATAAATGACCAAGTTGCTCCATTATTATTAGATAAAGGGACGAGTGTAAGAGTCATAGACAAAAATTCTATTAAATAATAGTAATAAATTAACTACCGATAATAAACTTTACCTTAAAACTGCAAACCATTCTAAATTAAAAATTATAGGAACAATTATGGTTCAGATAGAAATCAATTATCCATCATCGTGATAATGGTAATATCTATTTTAAATTAATTTCGTACTGATCACTGTAGTCCATCAAAATTCAATTTCTTGTTAATTAACAGTACATAATTTGATGACATAGGCAATAATGATATAATTAAAAATAGTTTAAATTCATTTGTGGAAAGTCTTGGAACCGACAAATATGTACAGACGATTTTGAATTACGAAATGTTTTTGAATTTTGATTATGTTTATCAAAACTACATTGCAAATGAAAATTTTTTTCTGAAAACATACAAACAACTAGTTTTTTTTTGAAAGGTGAGAAGAAATGCAATGACGAAATTTACAAAAACATAAATACAATAATTATGCACTTTTCGTACTTTTATGAATTTTATGATTTAAATTTCAAATTTATAACTGGTACTGTATATTTTAAAATATGTATTTTATTGGTAAAGAAGATAAAAACAGTAGTTTGAAACAATTAACCCTATTGGATGTTATCAGTTTCGTAATTTATATCAAATGATAATTGATAATAATGATTTTCCCAAACATTTATACTAACCTAACGTCCTAAAAGTACCAACTTGATATGAATTGTTAAAAAAAATTTCTTCAAAATATTGAAGTTGATGAATTTCTAATGGAAAAAATGTGTCTCCAGAAACAAGTCAAATATACATTATTGTAAGATCATTACATTTTTCGTTCAACTTTTATAAAAAGCGGATTTCATTATTTAAAAACAAAATTGAACACACCATGTATTACATTTTCTTGTTTTTTGACAGAGTGAAAAATTATTTATCGATAGTAATTAAATATTATCTTTAATTGTATTTAATTTCTCACGCATATTTATAGCATCGAAAAAAATTAAGATTGTTTTGAAAATTTTATCGTAAAATATAAAAAATTATCTTATAAACATTTAAAATTTTACAGTAGTTTAGAATTGAATTTTGGTTTTAGTAATAAAAACGTAATAGAACGCTTAAACAAACATTCAAAATGAAAATGTCAAGAAATCTAAATAATACAATGATATTGGTTGATTACAACTAACGTTTTAGCACTTGTTCAATTAATCATTCAGTAAAAAGTGGATTTAGTAGTATGACATTTTAAAAACTTTATGAACCAATACAATAATAATTTTAATTTCATGCATAACCAAAATTAAATAATGTAAATATAAAAAATAAAAGTCGGACAAGTGTGTGACTTATCTACTTTACATTAGATGTCATGTGGGTCACCATAATGGATGTGTAAAATTGTTCGAAATATCGAAGTATTTTACTGTGCAAAAAATTGTTTATCGTATATTATTAATAGAAACAACTGAAAAATGAAATACATTTTGTTAAAATCAATTCTCTATTTTTTTTTTTTTTAATTCAATTTATTGACACTTGCGATAAATGCATATAATATTAAAATTTATATTTTCAATTTGTAACGCTAAAAATTATAAATTAAAATCTGATTTAATTTTTTTTGTATAAAAATTCATAATACCGAATTTCTTTTTCTTGTTTTTAGAAAAATGTTGATTGTAAAAATTAATTTATTTTTCATAATTTTTTAAATTGTAAACATTTTTTAATTTTAAATATGACCTAATTAAACATTTTTTATTTCAAATAATTTAATTTTGTCATGTACCAATTAAAAAATGTCCATATAAAATATTAAAAAAATTTATAACATTTTGAATTAAAATGGATCTTATGTTAATTTCTTTAAAATTTAACGAACATAAATATTGAAATTTAAAACTAAAATTATTAAAGTAAAACTAAATTACTTAAATAAAAGTTTTTCTTATCAAAAATATTCTAAAGATAAAATTTACAAATTGCGTTTTTTAAATTTTCAACATGTTATATTGAACAATTGTTCAGCTTTGGAACTAAATTAACAGAATAATAAGGATGCATTCGCAAAAAAATATGTTATACGACTGATAATGGCTTTTCAAATAAAATAACTGTGTTTGATTTCAACTATAATTATTTTTCTCAGTACGTGTTTAACCTCTATTGACAACTCTTATGTTTACCATTATAATCGCTTTTAGTGAGAACGCATTTTTATACAGAACTCAGCTTCATATATCGCATTGCAGTCAACAATAGACGAGAACAGGGTAAGGTTTCTTAAACTATTTAAAATACAAAGTAACTGGTAGAGTGAAGGAAATGAATTCTCTAAAATCTCCAAAATCACCCAAAGAGGTAACCCAAAATCTAATTATAGGTCTTTGATTTTCTAATACACAAACTAAGAATAACACTACATCACCTGACCACAAAAACACTAACATATCATCTATGAAACCAAAAATCTCCAAAAACACAATAAAACAGAGTAGTATAAATTTTATATCAATAAATCTAATAAATGAAACTGTTAAAGAGAACAATAAGTCAATACTTAACGCAACAACCACAGAAAGCATTACATATCAATCAGTAATATTACAAACATTTCCTACAGGTACAGTGAAAATCAACCTTCCTCTAAAAAAACTGAGCAATAGTCATTAACATAAAAGAAAACGCAGACACAATTATACAAAAAGATTACATAATGGCCATAGCTAATATTATTTCACCTAAAAATATAATTTTATATCACGCATATCAAAAGACAGACTGTATTTTTTTATCAAATAAAAACTGTGTCGACGAATTAATTAACGATCATGAGACTATTTACATAAACGATAAATCAATTAAAATACAAAAATATTATAATCCGAACAAAAGGATCATATTATTCAATGTATGTCCAACGATTCCATACGAAATAATACTACAAGCATTATATTCAGTTAACATAACACCGTCAGTTCAATCACTAATTTAAGGGCCGGAATACACGAAGCGGAATTCAAGCATATGCTCAGCTTCCATAGATAAATGTACATAATACCGAATGACATTGATAAGTTACCTAGTTCTATAGTAACTACAAACTAAAATACAAATTATCGAATATTTATGACATATGACAAGTAACATGTTTCACGTGTCACCAGAAAAACCATACCTCCACACGGTATTCTCTAAATGAATTCACCAACAATACCAATATAGTAAAATTAATGGTTGATGATAACGCAAAAATAGTTAACCAAATTGTTCAATTAGATAATGACCAAGATAAGACTTATATAAATAATGAACTAACATTAATATTCATATATCAGTTATTGTTAATGATAATAACAAAAAAACTCCAATTAGCCAGTATTCCCATGCTCGTGGCAAACAGGATAATATACAATTAGACCATCAAAAAACCAAAAAAATAATAAGTCCCGAGAAGATTCAGAAATTAATCATGAGAGAAGACAACTTGTCAGTCCACTTCTCTGATTCACAAAATAACATGGAAATAACAAACATTAATACACAAACGGAGTATGAAAACAAACAAGTAATTAATAACATTAAGCCACAAAAAGAAAAAAAAGCAAATTTACCAAAAATATAGATGAAATACTCGCACTAGCAAGACTAGAATATAATAATTCTTCTTCTTCTTCTTCTTTGTATTCGACCATTAAGATCATACATTCAAACATATATCTTGCCATTTCCTTCTATCCATCGCTAGGACATTCCAATCGGCATTTGGGTCTATCATTTGTACGTCCTTCCTGACTTGGTCTTCCCATCTTAGCCGGGGTCGTCCCAAGGGTCTCTTTCCTTGAGGAGTCCCACATTGAA
>JACXSJ010003094.1:0-29993 GCA_014851325.1 Pentalonia nigronervosa
TGATATTATATTATTCTATGTCGGAAATGCCGACTGCCCACGCTTTGTCGTCGAGCGGCGACAACTCAAAGGATGCTGTTAGTTCATTTATCATTGTAATAATATGCCCAGTATTAGATATTACATTATCGTTCCCCCTTACCCTCGAGGTCATTGTTGATAGTCAGAAAAGTTATGTATCGCCAGGTACATAGCAATACAGTAGGTTGAACTGATTTTTGATAAAAATATTTTATTTAAAAATGTCATCGTGCGTATAAAATATAATAATAAACTTTAAAGGTTTCGATAACTCATAAGTAATATATTTTATTAATTCAAATTAACTAAAATCGTTATTAACTATTTAAATACCTAATTTTGTTCAAATTCAAACTTAAAATATCTATGAAAAAGATTTGCGCTTATATATTTTTTCAGAGTTTTTGGTACCAATACGAAATACTTAAGTTTAACTTTGTATTAAATTTTCAAACCATAACTATCAAAATTAAACATTTTATAAGTTTTTAACTACAAAATAATTTTCAAATGTTCGTGATTGTGACAAATTTTGTTTGAATTATAACTTTAAACGCTTATTAAAAAATACTGTGGCAGTGTATTTTTAAAATTTTTATAGGAAATATGAACAATTTTATAAAGAACCTTATATTAACATTTAAATTTTTTTGATTGAGCAAACAATTTACTATTGACATTTAAATTAATAAAAAACGTACATCGTGTATACAGGGTTTGCATACATAAAAAAATAACACTTATCAATACATTCATCACTCCGCTGAAAATCTAAAATATATTACTTAGAAGATCTAGGTATACCTTATTCGTTAACATAGTCAATACTTATTATCATAATTTATTACAAGAAACTTCAGCAAAGGTAAAGTCATAGTCGAGACAAATTTATAAAAAATGTAAATACATGATTTTTATCGTAGTTATTGTGGCCCATTGATAACACCAGTTAAACGAGTTTCAATTCCATTGGATATTATGTTTATATCATATTATATTTAGATAGTTCGTTCACATGACATATTACCATATGTCGATTCACATTACATATTACCACCTTTAAATGCAATTATTATTGTGCATTACAGTAAGTTAATTCGGGAGTTATGTGCATATGTAGACGCCTTTTAAATGTGTGTTGATTATTTAATACGATTGATGAAATCGAATTAACTGTAATGCACATTAACGATTGTATGTAGATGCTATAAAATAAATATTTTATTATATTATGTTTGACGTTCGATGGCACGGCCGTGAGGATCGTGGCGCGTGTTATTCGAATGGTAAGTCCGTATAAAATATTTTACTATGCTTAAATCTGTACATATTATCATATATATATATACTAAACTCGTGTAATATTGTTTTATTTTTGGCATTTTGTTATTATTATAACATCATGTCATGTGTCAGCGGTCGTAATAAAATACAATTTGTCGGTGCAGAGAAAAGTTCGACTACGAGAGCCGTAAAAACGACGCTCCGGGCCGAACTGCGGTGGTTATGATGGCCAGAAATGATCGCACAGCTGACCTTGTCCGGTCTCCTAAGGCGCCTCTGCCTTTCGCTTCAACAACAACAAAAACAATGGAATAACAATAATAAAAAAATATATATTTTGTACGCGTGAGCCTTTTATTGGCATGCGATTTCATCTACGCGCACGCTCGAACACGTGATTATGGGTAGTATCTCAGTGATGTTATACCTATATTAGGTATATAATAGTACATTTTTTTTCCGGAAAATATTGAGAGCATTTGAACAACTTTAAGGCTCCGTATAATTGTCACGAAATTTTACGAAATCGATTTCTGGAGGTATTTCATACTCCTTAATACCCTTCTCCCTCGTCGAGCGTGACATGGACATAAATCATAGCGGTACAAAGAGTACTTAGCCCCCTATATTCTAGGGATTCAGTAGATGTTTGATGTGTAGTGACATTTCAATTTACCCAAATTGTTTATTAATTTACATATTATTATTATTATTATTACTATTACACTTTGATTATTGTTATATGAATTCCTTTACCAACCACCAACTGTGAATGTCGACAATCACCTGCAGTGTATAACCACACATTGACAAGTTTGTCTACGTTGACTACAAATTTTGATATTATTATTTATCGAGAACTTTCAACACTTGCCGTTGAAGACATTTAACTTTAATTCTATACATAATATAAAAATGTATGTTTGGTTGTCTGTAATTAATAGACTCGAACACTACTGGACTGTTTTCAATTAAAGTTTTATCAATAGATTCCTCGAAACTTGGATGGTGTTATAGCTTATTTTTAAATCCCCGTAAATAGTCAAAAAGTAGCTCATGAAAAAAATAATATTTTTTATTTATTTATAGGGTTGCCGTTTCAGGTATAATATTACTGTTATAATTAGTAGAAATATCGCATATACATTTTTTTTTTTTTTAATAATAAATTTATAAAATAAACAAATCTTTGACTAGGAAAACGCCGGCGGGAGCGCTAGTGTTATAAAACAATACAATGCCTACTAGAGGTATTCATACAAGACGATTGATTTAACGGCGGACACTCATTTTATCGAAAAGTATAAATCGATTTTTGGAAAATATATTTCTCGAATGTAATTTCAATACTTTGCTATATCGCTCTTATTTTGTTCGTCCTCATACAATACGTTCGTTAATGATCTGTCGACTCGCATCAAGTTGTAAACCACGACCCGCAGACATTTCTAGTTCCGTAGTAGTCTGACTCGTAATGGTTTTTAATAGTTTCGTTGTGCCTACTAAATATGTCTGATATTGAACCGACGACCCAGTGTAATATTATAATATGCAGTAGGATTAATTCCGGTACATACTCAAATCAGTTACCGGCGATGGCGTGTGGTTGTGAGTGGTCTTCACCGGTACCCACCCGCCCACGGCCGCCACACCAGAACCGAAGTAAATTAACCGCGTGCGGATTAAAACCGCCGTCGGCCAAGTCCAGTCGGGTCGAAATGTGCGACGGGGGGATGACTAAATACGGAGTCAGCGGGCGTAGTTGTTTACCGCGACAATGTAATTATAAATAAAACGTCGGCTGAACGGTTAGTTACTCGTACGAATTATTACTTTGCGTTCAGCCACGAGCGTGCACGGTTTTTGCGCCGTGACAGCTATGGTCCACGCCGAATACGATAGCACAACGCGATCGCCGGAAATCGATTTGTAAAATATAGCACTTGCGCGACCACGTCGACCTGGGCATATGGCAACCACAGACGTCGGGAATTCTCGCTAACCCCGGTCCGCGGTAGTTGGCCTCGGAGTAATATCGTGTTGCGCCGCGCCGGTCGCGGACTCTTAACTCGGTAAACCCGGGTGAACGTGTCATAAAATGTGATGAATATAACGTTGCCTTAAAACATACGGAATGATAATCGCGCCCGCCGAAGTTTTTTTTTAGACATCTCGATTTTCGATGAGAATTATTATGTCGGTGTACATAACACGGAGTGCGGTCAGATCGTGGGCATCCACAGTACAATAACATAACAAGTTAATAACCTAGCAGAAATTGTCTACTATAAATAATCCATTGCATATTTTAAAAAAAAAAAACCACTCGATTATATTATACTGAACACGCAGGGAGTGTCATCGTGTTTTTTTATCATTCGTACCCGCCCACCGACTAATCTAATACGGGCACTTTTCATCCGCCCACATTCTGCTCAAGTCTCAAAACTTAAATAATCGTTAACTACAACATAATCAAAAATAATTGTTCGGCTTTTAAGATATTTGCATAAGTTATCTCTATAATTGGTTTTATAAGATTATAAAGAATCGCGAAAATAAACGTTTTAGTTTTTACATTATAGAATTTAAGTAAACTAAAAATATTTTGCTATAAATTATAATGATTTTGTGAAATAATTATTTACTATTAATTGCGATAATATAAATTTTGAACTGTCTAGGAGAAAACCAATGAGAGACACCCTGTGGTATTTATAATTTATGAGTGCACTATAATATTTATGGGATAAATAGTTATAGCTTATGACGTGTTCCACGTAACTTCAGTTTTTTTTTTTTTGAAAACTTGACTTATTCGTTTACTCAGTTTGTAAATGCATCTATAATTGTGTAGAATATAAATATTATATTTGTTTCTGCAACCATGTCGTTATAGTATCTACTGTATTATGTATTACTTTTCAATTTAGTTAAGCAAAACGTATAAAAGTATGATTTTATTTACTTGCTGTTTATGTCGACGAGCAATTCGTGATACATAAACTAAACCACAGTTTAGTTGGAAAATATTATTATTACTAACCTTTTAATGAAATATTTACAAACTGAACCACGCGTGTTATGCACTTGTGCAAAATAATCATCGTATGTTATTTTATACATTTATTTTTACAAACGAGCGTATTATTGATTTCGCGTTAAGTTATTTCACCACGTAATATTTGTGTAGATACCTAGGTATAAAGCGCGGCATTCGATCAACAGTTATCTCGTGAGATCAAAAACCTGTTTACAATTATTAATATAAATTCTGCCGTTGAAAAACTTTTTACAAAACGTTAAATTTAGAACCTAATAACGCTATAAAATAGACAATTTGTATTGGTAGACACGTCATGACTCACGATAGTTCCAACTCTTCCAAGTATCGATCTACTCCATATACATACCTATCTAAGTTGTTGAAAAATGCACACAGCTGATGGCAATAATCATTGACAGTTGACCGTACCAAAGTAAATAAAATAACAGTCTTTGTTTCTTTCGAGCCAATTTTACCCCGACTTCAAAAACTAATTATAAATATAATAAGATTAGGGCACATTTGTTTGACGCACGACTTCATTGTATCGCGGCAAGTTGACAATCATTTGCCCAACCTGCTCATTCCGTAATATTGTTACCAAATCTAATATTCTCGGTAAATGTATACCAACCTCATAAGTTTTCATTTATTACTCAGAGAAAAAAATTAACTCTCCCATAACTTATTTTTTATGAAATTCGCACGAAACCCAAACCTAATACATATGTACGCGGGTAAGTACATATACAATAGTGATTTAAATAAAAATATTATGATGAAGTAAATGTAAATCTATTTATAGTATTAAACTATATATAACAATACCATCGGATGTATGCAAAGGTACCTATTCATTTTTAAAAATATTGAATATTTATTTATTTGAGTTAGTGTTTTATACTTTTATTTGTCTAAGTAATAATAGTTTGGTTCGCTAAATGTGTACTAATTACTTATCAGTTATCATATATTATATATTATAAGACTTCTACTTTCAAAGGCTTTTAAGTAAAATACCTATTGTAGTACACTTATATATATATATATATATATATAAAAGTTTAGTTCTATTATTTTAAAGATTTATTTCACAATTATTTATAAAATAGTTGTTTCATAATATAATGTTTTAATATTTAAAATAGAAATAATGACTGCTGGAAAAAATACTTTGTTAATATTTTGTGAATGGAAGTACGAATTTGAAAAATGACGATCTTTCTATTTGCATAAAAATTATGTGCAACAAATTCGTTTTGATTTTTAAGAGGTCTCATAAAATTAAAAATGTTTATTTTGTTTTTCAGCAATAATGGTTTTCTTTGGCTATAATGAAACCATAATTCTATAAATTAGTTTGCTGCACATTCGTCGTCTTGGATTTAATATTAAGCCACTTGCTGGAGTTACGGTATTAATAGCGTTTTTCCATAGGTTAAGTTTACAACTGAAACAACGCCAATAATTAATATGCAGTCGTTATAATTTTCACAAATTGAACTGCAGACGCAGTCTACTCGAAAACAGATTTCAAAAAAAAAAAAAAAAAATAGCATAGTAATAATAATAATAATAACTGTATTAAAATCTATGGTATTGTAAAAACAATTAAAACAATTTTTATTTAAGCGTGGTAGTTGATTTATTTGATATATTTATTTGCGAATTTATATTAGGACCAAATGAAATAACTTTACTGCGGGCCTGTGTTCTCGTGCATATCTGACAACATACTACGATTATCTAATTTGTTTTTTTGGAATATATTTTATATATTGTTGATCAATAGAAGCAAGATAAACCACACGTTGAAACAATACCTCTTCTCTATTTGTTTATGAAAAAACTAACATTCCGGTAGTATTTGAATATTACTGAATAGTATGTTATATAGGTATTATGTCTAGCCATTAAAAATGTTTTTTTTTTTTTGTTAATATTTTAAAATAATAATATTATGTTTAGTATACAATGTTTAGAGCAAGGGTCTTCAATCCGCAGCCCACCTTGTCTTTATTTGTGACCCGCGAACACATTTTAATTATAGAGTGTATTTTTTCCATGTATTAATGAGACTCTTTTTTGCTTATTACTATATGACTTTATTGTATACGGCTCACAAGATTTAAAAAAAATAATAGGTGGCTCGCCGTCACAAAAAGTATGAAGACCCCTAGTTTAGAGTTTGAATACTGTAAATAAAACCGTATATTATTTCTTGAAAATATTATACACACATTATTTAGACATTATACATAATTTGATAATGTCCCTACATAAATAATCTAATACAGTTGTATATTTAAAGTTTGAATATTGAATGGTAAAATACTAGAACGCATACAAAAGTATATAATTTGCTTAAAAACAAACTATTAAATTACTTAATATCCAATATAACAGTTAATTGAATTATTTTATTTTCTATGTAAAAGTTATTGACTTTATAACCTAATTAACAAACTATTTAATGATATTATGGATAACTAAGCAAAACTTTGTTATAAATTATATATTTAATATTATTTTAATAATTTACAGCAACAGTAAAATAGCTTGGCAATAAAAGGCAATACAAAATCAATAGAATAATACTTTTATGTTCCAAAATGATTTTATTTATTTATTTATTTATTATTAAAAGTGGATAGTACTAAATGGTTATCCGATGTACAAAATAGGTTCGATACAATGATTAATACAAAATATTAATTAGAATATTAAATAAAAAATAATAATTAATAAATAAATATATTTAAATATTGAAATTTAAAATTTAAATATTATTTTATTTACAATACAAAATTTAACTACATATTATATATGTTGGTGTATTGATATTAAATGTAGTAAAATTACTATTAAAGTTTCCCCAATAATTTATGCATATTCGACATGCGAACATGTATAATGGTTGTATAACATTATTTTTATGTGAATGGGCCATTTAAATCGGAACAAGCGCGTTTTATTAAGCCAAATACGAAGAGAGCTTTTTTCTTACTGAAAATAAATATAGATTAAATAAAAGTTCTGTGTCAAATATAACACCTTGCTCTTTGATTTGAGTAGAGCAAAATAAAAGATGGTCAGATAAGTTATAATTAAATGAAATAATATTACGTTTTGTGCGAAAGAAATACATTGATATATATTTATATTAAAAGACATGTCATTTAAAAATGCTAATTTCAACTCGAATTAACATGGATATTTTTGAATGGAATACACACACAAATAGAAGAAACTGTTGTGAAAAAATCATGAGAACTCACATGTTTTATTGGTTCGTCATTGTGCTTTTTGTTATTATTTTTATTATTATACGAACGTGTTTGATCCACCGGAAGATAACTGACTTGATGGAAATCAAATTTCAGGTAATGCTTAGAATATTATTTACTTTGCAATATTTTTTATGTATCTATTGATTACCTTTTAAAGTAAAATTAAACAGTTTTGTTTTTGAACCTAAAACAATTAATATTTTAACTACGATTATTATGTTACTTGAAGATATTTTATTTTTAATTTATCAAATTATATCCCGAATAACATTTGATTGTATAAACATATATCGTAAAATATTTAGGTATTACTCTCTATAACTACATATGGGTCTATCAATATGCATACATATTAAGTATAGGTCTTAGCAATCTCTATTTTTAAGTGCCGAACTTATAAGAGAAAAAAATAAAATCGTTGTATAGGACACTCAAAACCATAGATACACATAATAATATTAGTTTTAAGAAATAATACATCTATAACATGACTGAGCATCATAAATTCAGCAAAAACGTGTCGACAGTAATATTTTTAACAGTAACTTTTAACCGGAATCAACCACACGCTAAAACATTTTTCCGTAGAAGTGTCAAGAAATGGTAACTACATTATTATAACTTATAACACTGAAAATATAAATAAAAATAATAATAATATTATAATATATGTAAGTACCCACTATAAGATTTTTTTTTTTTACTCACTCGATAAAATTGTCATAATTTATTATTTAATTTATCATCTTGGTAATTATTGAAAGTATAATATACGACTGGTGTCTTGGTCGTTGCGGGTTTTTAAGTTTGTTTCCAAGAGTAAACAAAAATATGGTATAGAAATTACGTGCGTGCTCGGAAATTAAAGAAGCTCAAAGAATTTATTGCTCGCATGTAGTTATAATTCGTTTGGAATGTAATGAAAACTCGTCTCTGTTTTGTATATTACGTTTTTCGCGAACACCTGTTCACCGTTTTTCATATACGCGCATTATCTCTCGCACGTCGTTTCCTCGTATTCCATTTAATACACTTGTGCACACCCCACGTTTAGTCACACATGATTTTCCACCTAACCACGCATTGTTCCGATGGCGAGCTCAACGTCCGACGAGTTCAAATTTGTTCACGAAGTGCTTATTTTTTCAATATCATTTTTATTTCACATTTCGTAAATCTGTTTAGGTCGTTTAAGTATATGTATATCATCATCATATTTTTGTATTGTCATTTCGAACACGTAAAAATACAAAACAGTCTTAAAAATTAAAATAATATGTCGTACCGATACATAATACAATATAATATATCTTACACCATTCGTACATATTATTATACATCATATCACACACACGCACACTAGTTATATTCTGAATTGTTTTTTATGAATGAATATAATACACAATATTTCGGAATGTAGCATAACGTGTCTTAAGCTACACGAAAATCCCAATATTATTATTACGTATTAAGTATACGTCGCGTAGTATACGTGTGTGCGTATAGTGTTGACGTGCAATGTGTTCTTTAAATAATATAATTGTCCATACAAATGCAATATTTACATACAATTAGATACAAAAATAATAATATTACTTACAAGGAAACAAATACTCTACGATATATTAAAATTAATTACTTTATGCATTGTATGAATTTAGGTGGAATGTATTATACATTATGGTTGTTTTAATTAAAAACTGTATGAGTTGTTAGTACTTATTAAATTCGATAAATGATTTGGATCCAACTTATTACCAGATAATAAATTATATTTTGAGTTAAAAAAAAAAAATTATTTTTGAAAATAATGTAACCAAATTACAATTTTAACTTCTGTTAAAACACACTAAACTCAAATATATTATGACGCTTTTTGAGTAATCGCAGTATTTGTGTACACTTAGTAATAGAAACCCATTGTATATTATAATATCATAATTTTTAGTTTATTTTGAAATGCTGAATACAAAATAATACAACTAATATTCGTTTAATTAATTAAAAAATTAATTTTAATTTAGTACATCTCATTGCATAGTTACAATAATAATAAATTGTAAATGCTGTACAAATAAAGATTGTATTTATATTAATTAAAAATAATATTTGACTGAAGGAATTAAAATGCTATACTTTACAATATCCAATTAATTTTATGATTTTCTATAAGTTTATAAGTCAGATTATTAACTATAATTTGAAACACAAACAATTTTAGGTTAAGATATTAAGTGTTAATTAAAGAACAACTCATGTCAACACTTGGAGAAGGTAATAACTCAATCGTTCTTCCAAAAATTTGAAATCTATATACAGTTTAAGTCATATCTAGCCGTGGCAGGACTGCGCAATCGTGATCGCGTTTCACTAAGACAATGAAGTTTAAAAAAAAACATTATTCGTTAAAACAACAAAAGATAAATTCAAACTGCAAGAGTGTGTTACTCAGTATTGAATTTACTTTCGAACGTACAGCTGTTTAAACAATCTGCTATTTAATGTTATAGCAATATTATTTTTCTCTGAATCAATATTCCTTAACGGTCTACATGTATTATAATTTAAAAATATTACAGTTATCAATTTAATTAATATGAAACATTTTGTAATTAAAAAAATAATATTACTTACAATGAAACACGGTGATTTCCCGTGGATAAAATATTTTTTTATACAAAGGTTTTTGCTTCAAAATATTGATTTATTAAATTACTACAATTTAAATTATCCTACTCTGTAAAAGACCCATAAGAGATTTTTAAATACCATTAACAGTTAAAAAATTGACTGTTTGAATTACATAAAAAAAATACCAATTTCAACAGTTTAAAATTAAAATTAACTCAACAAACAAGAACATTTTTTTTTTATCGAGAATATAATGGATGATGAAATATTAATCAAGAATATAATAAATATGAGCAAGCTGATGTATATAATAAATTACGTTTGAAGACTAAAATAACATGATATATATATATAATATATGTATCAAATTATTATTTTACTTTGATTTCCATAAAGTTAGCATTGAAATACCAAAATATATAATCGATATTAAAATAGCAAATTGTATACATAATATCTAAATTGTTTTTTTCTCATATTATTTTCAAAGACTGTGATTTAAAGATACAATTAATTTGGTTGAAAATATAGATCTCAATCGTATTATTAAACTTTGTTTTTAAAAAATGAATTTGAAATTTTTATAACTAGTGTGAAGTCATATATGTAACAAATAGAGATTCTATATTAAAATAATACAATTACATACTTTAAATTCGACTTTATCAAAAACCTAAGTAACCTGTTAATCTTTATATAATATGTCATTACAAAAATGCATCCTAACTATATCCCGTGTGCAGTGAATCATAGTTATAATTAAGTATTGTGTGACTTAATTTTGACATAATGTATCATTTCGGAATTGTCATTGCCTTTCTAATGCACTAAACTATCGACCAGATTGGCTATTTCTTTATCTTATCGTTATTTTTAATTTATTATTGTAAATTAATTTAATTTGTGCAAACTACAAATTTTATATCAAATAAAAACAAATCAATATCATGTCCTTGTACGCTTTATTTTGCATGATGTTTTTACTTGTACACATCATAATATTGTTGTATGATTATAGTATAAACTATAACATAATATTATAACAATAAATAGTGGTTTTTTTTCAAGCCTAAGAAAACGTTTAAATTGACACTTTTTACAAATCTATATATCTGTACATTTTAAATAGTTGTTTTTAATTTTCAAAAAAGTTTCTGAACACCTATATATGATCCATGTATTACATTTTGATTGAAGTTAAAAAAAAAAACACAAAAAGCGTTGTCACCTATAAGTTTGATAATATTTGTCGATTCACCCTATATTAAAACTAAAAATGAACTTGCTGCTAAAAGTGCAATTGCTATGTTATGCATTTGTAAGACAGAGACAATTAAAATGAATGTGGCTATGCAGATATTGCATCTCATTAATTGTTCTAAACGTGTAATAGGTTCATATGATGGTGTACCTGTGAACATTTTTTGGAAGGAGGGAATTATTAAATTCCTCACTTTAAAACCATAAAAATTCTCAAAGCAAAATAAATATGAATTAAGCTAAAAAAAAGTTCTTAGATATGCTACTGGATTTATACAGCTTAATTATTTACTGTGGAAATATTTTTTATTGTGTATCTTCGGTATAGGTATCGCTTGAATGTAATTTTCTTTAAGTTATGTATTTTTTTCTGTTTACTTCCATTTGTTTTGTAATCAACGCGAAATCGAATAAAAACACGGAATTGTTATAACTTTAAGCATTTTAAAACTAACTAGAAAAAACAATTCGACCTTCATTTTCAACTTTTTAAATGTTTGCATTTATCGGAGTATAAAAGAAATTGATAATTAAAACTTTCGTTTGATGTATTTTCTTGGTATAAAAATTCAAGTTGAACAGTAGTACTCGGGTTTTCGAAAGAAAGATGTAGGAATTTGGTATATATATATATATATAATATTATTATGTATATAGACCATGGCTGTTATTTCACCCCCCTGGTCATTTCATCTCACTTCGTCTTTCGACATTGCTGGAGGTTATATAAATTTAAATATTGAACAAAGAAAAATATACCTCAAAAAAATATTTAAATTCAAATTAGAATGAGATCAATAGATGATAATTGATAATATACCGTAGTTTGTTCTACAGAGATTTATTAATTGCAATTTATGGCATAATGGAAACTAGATGACCTCAACACTTTCAATTAGCAAACCACCGTCTGAACTATCCCCAAAAAATCGATTTTCGAGAATATTTATTATGTTTTGATTATTTGAAAAGAATAACATGTTAGTTATCGTTACAAAAAAACAAACAATATAAATCGAAAAATATCATACCATATTTTAATTAGTCAAAGGCACTAAACATATTAGGTCTAAACACAATTATACTTATTAACATCATACTAAGTGCATAATTATTTTTTGAATTTGAATACTATGACCACAATAATATCTATTATTTTTTAAATACAACTCTTAAATTATAAATCGCCAATAAAATCTATAATTCATAGCAAAAAAAAAAAAAGCGGGACAAATGTATCAGCGGGACGTTTGTGCAAAGGTCGTTTTACGTAATATACGTAGAGGTAGGTACTTACTTTTTGCGTACGCATCACATAATGTACCACATACCCCCCAGTCATAAATGTTTATATACATCGTTATTCACTTTCCGTACATAACGTACTATATACCTACACCGTGGACAATGTACGATACGCTTAACGGTCTATTATTTGCTCACTTCATTTCGTCTACATATTAGAATAGGTACCTGCGTATATTTTATATACCATATAATATATTACGTATCGCGGTACAATATAGCCACGGACAATCCACCAACCAGATAAATCCATTATTCCGGATCGCCGTGAAAGGGTCGGTGACCGACGATGTATATGATATTATAATACATGCACGCGACTGTGTTGTAAAAAAAAAAAAAAAAAAGAGAGAGAAATAGTTAAAAAGACGCACGCCCAATTCGATAACGCGATTCTTTATAACCTTTCTACACTGCTGACCGTTAAATCTGAGTAACGAATATAAGCAGCTAGTAATATTATTGGCTACTGTGTGCCGCTCGGGGCCGATTCCTTTTTGCTTAACCGAAGAAACCATCCCAGGATAAACACTAATTGACACTTGCTAGTATGAGTTATCGATAAATGTTTTTTTTTCTTTTTTCAATTCTCTTTGAAATAAAATATATATATATATATATCTATGCGTATCGTTTTGCTGTAAAAAGTTTTTAGCGGTAAATTTAAAAAAAAAAATAATCAATTTTTATGCATACGTTTGAGTTATTGTTTTTGACGGATGAAATCAGACATATGCCGATGCACACAGTTTAAGAAATTGCGGTTTAATGTACTTTACTTTGGCTGGTTTTAGTTATTCGTTTAAAGTAAAGACTTGCACAATAACTATTAACTATTATGACGTATGTACTCAAGTAATTAAATGTATCTATTGTTTTTATGTTCTTTATGTATTTATTTTTATATTCATATTTGATTTTCAACTATTTTTTTTTTTACAAGTGTGGTCTTGTGATTAATTTGTTAAAATCTTAACGATAATTTGGTGTTTTACAATATTTATTTTTGCAAGTTTAATCTGTATATAATTGTTATCAAATTAAATATATACTATTAAGTATTATTAATACATATGTCTCACCATCTATTTTGTCTTAGACTCATTAATGACAATAATGGTTTAAACAATGTTTAACTGGTGTATCAGATCAGTTTTATATAACTACAACGCCATTCCAGAAAAATAAATTTCTTTTGGTTCATTAATGAAATGGCGTTTTCTCTTTAATAAAACCTTTGTGTTAGTCTTCATTATTTCTTTGAAAATAATTAACAAACAATAGACAAACAAAAAACTACTGAAATATCTGCATGAAAACGTGAAAAATTCCTCCTTTTGATATTACACTCTTCAGTTGACAAAAGTAAATGAGAGTATATTTATTTACACCAAAATGATGAAAAATGTAGAACTAATAAATTCAAACAGTATTTTGTAGTTTTGAATATTTTTTATGAAAAGTTAAGTAATATTATTATTCTAAAATTATAATTTAATAATTGTGAGCTTAAGTTATTCTATGTAACTGTACTACTAATTATTTTACATTTTATTATTAGTACCTAAGTATTAATTTGACCTTTTTTCATGTAGTATCATAACTGAATTCACATAAAACTTGACCTAAATAATTATGTTATACAAGTATCCCTATAGAATAGTTTTAAATAGATTTCTATTAGAAGACTTAACTTCAATTGAATTATGAATCGAAAACGATGTAAAAATATTTTTATAAATATAAATATAACTTTGATCTTATCACTCTGTTATATCTAAAAGCCGTTTAAGACGGTAACCAAGATAAATTAAATTTTTAATAGTCGTATACACTCTATATCAAACATTTTATATAAGAAATATATGCACAAATTTAGAAAATTTAGGTATATATGTAATATGAACATAATTCAAAATTTTGCAAAATTTATATTTCATAATAACAATACGATAAGTTGTATTATATAACCTAATGGAAAATAAAGATCCAATTTTTTTTTACCGCTGTTAAGGTGATTGGAGCTTTCTAAATATTTTTGGAATATAATGTTTGTAATCAAACAGGTTTTTTTTTTTTTTTTTTTTTAAAAAATTATACTAATCGCTATAAAGTTTAACGGCCACAACTAAAGAAACACATTCAGAAAATATTTTCGCCAGCGGCTTTATGAGCGCGTGCATATCCCTTCGGAATAATTTCTGACTCGCGTTATTGTGGGATTAAACGGCAGTATTGTCTGAAATTAAAAGAAGAAAAAATTGCAAATATATCTACTGCGCGCGAGACGCGGCCGACGAAACAATAATTAAACGGGAAGAACAGTACGCCTATACGCATCGATATCATAGCCGTACACGCCAACGAATTTTTCGTAACAAAACGCCGTTAGATAAATATCATTTCGTCTTTCGGGAATATTATTCGTATTTCCGGTCGCGTGACAAGCGAATCACATCGGCCGCCGAATCAATAGGTTCCGATAACGCGCGCGCGGCGAATATTAGTAATACCGGGGCAGGCGATGAACGAAAACGAACCGTTGACGGCCGACGGCGGTTTCGGGGGGTGTGTTGGGGGGTGTGTGGGGGGAGCGATGCGGCGGAGGGTGTAGACGCGCCTGAAAACCATTAGGCGCAAACACCAAAGGGCCCGGCAGCTGAAGATTGCGGGAAAGAAGAGGGAGAAAAACCATCGCGCGACGACCATCCGTCCGCCGAGCCGGCCGATTATGATTGCCGGCAAATGGACACCGGGCGCGTCCATTAAACCGCAATTGTTGGCGGGGCGCATATCGTACGGCGACGATATAGTTTTCCGCGCGATATTATTATGTCCGATTTTTTTTTTTTTTTTTTTTTCGAGAAATTGAGAAATACAATCGGGTATTTGAACAGTGTTATTGGCGCTGTTCCGTTAAGGGATTAGATGACATTTAAAAATTTTTTTTTTTTTAGACTTAAAATACGGAAAGACAGTTTTGAACCTTTATCCCACAACACCGAAGAAAAATCAAATCGCCAAAGCAATACCATCCGATATCCAATAGGCGTGTTTAAATGAAAAATGTAATTATAATCATAAAAACATATAACGCACCCTCATATTGTCGTGAAATCTGGGTGATAAATTGCTCGATTGATTTTCTTTAAAATGTAATGACGTAATTAAGTTTTCACTGTTCTTTGAATTTGTTCGAAGTGAAACCGCGGGACAAATTTTTTGTAACAGTTTTATCCGCTATTGGTACACAAACACACGTCAGAAAATTACTCGGAATTCGAATAATATACATGTTATTTTTCCTGCGTCAAGGTGCCCGTCAAATTTGCTGACGGTGTTGTAAATCGAATAAAACTCGACACGTATACCATATGCACGATAAAACCTACAAGCGTGGCATATTCTATCGTCACGAATGGAGTATTCGAAAATTTAATTTATGTCCAATACATAAACACAATGTCTTAGAGTTTGATTTTTTCCTACGTATATGACATAAGAAATTAAGGTTTGTTTTTATACCAAACTATAACGCAGTATTAAAACGCATTATATTATGTTTAAATTGAAATGTAAAATATTAAAACTTACCCCTTAATCGATTGAACACGAGTATTTCTGACACTTTAAGCGGTCACGTTCAGCTGCAAGTATATAAATATTCAAAGTTAGAACAGTATAATATTAGTTATATGCAATAAATATATTTATTTAGATACAAGCCCTTCAGCCAGTATTTTACAATGATTTATATATATTATATAAGATGTAAATTAAATTGAATTAAAATATCAGCACAAAAACAAGGTGGTAATCAATTCAAATAAATAATCATTTTCTTTCACATATAAACATGGTTCAAACCTAAATTTTATACCACATATCGTGCCATTGAAATTAACTTTTACGCCTATCAAATTTTTAGTCAATAAACACTAAGAGTGTAGTCTAAAATTGTTTTCCAATCGTAAAAATATTGAATTTCCTGAATATAATCTGTTCACATCTCAAAAAGCATTACATTTCTAATGTACACTTCAAAAATAAATAAACTAAAGGGGAAAATCAAATAAAACTATTATAATGTTTACGATAGTAGCGGTGCTTAAAATAAGATGTGTATGTGTGTGTGTGTGTGGGGGGGGGGGGGGCTCAGGACAAATAAAAATTGGAGAATATAAAATTTATTACAATGAAAGTGAGAGCAGACACCACTTTAGTATAAGATTTATAATAAACTTATATTATGAATCATGTAAATTTAACTCAATATTTAAATAGTTAATTTTATTTAAAGTTAAGGTGATTTCTCTAGTATTCATAATAAACATTCATTTTTAAACTGAAAATAGTGAAAATTATTTTAAGAAGTATTTATATGAAAAAATTACCGGTCCTCCAATTCAAAAATTGACCATATTATTAGTAACAAAAGTTTTAGATTTAGCATAACGGGTAAGTTAAGCTACAGAGGAGCTAATTATAAGATTCCAGCTAAATTGCAAAGAATATGAAAACAAGTTACTCAAAGGGCCCTAAAAAGGTAACTAAAAATTGAAATAAAAAAAGAAAATGCATGGAAAAAGTAAATGAAGAGTTCCAAATTATCACAGGTTAAAGAATTGATTTTTCACTCTTACCTTTTATATTAGGTAATGGGAAATTTATAGAATTATAGATGTGGACTAGACATCAATGAAACAAGTTTGGACATGTTAGGTTTTATCAATGATTTAAACCCACGTAATTGGAAAAGGTTTATCACGGTTTTGAAATATCTTTGTTTTTAGTTTTTAAGTGCAATAATCGCTTAAACATTATTCATATAATATTTAACTTTAAAATACACGGTAATATCATTTTTGATAAATGTATTACAAATTTTTCTTTAGTATTTTAACCAAAATATACAACATATTAATTAGGACTTTGAATATGGAATGAATTTTTACAAAGATTCTTCGATAAAAAAAAGTTGTGACGTTTCCAAAATAAGTAATGGCTTATAATAATGTAATGATTGTTTTTAGTCAATCATTAATACGGTATAATACTATTGAATAATGTTATTAGTGTATATTAAAAATAAATTAATATTTAAATAATTAAATCATATAAAAAATTAATTTATATGGAAAATAAACTAAGAAGTAAAGAAAGAATGTTCAGAAATTGAAAAATGTCAGTGATTTCATCGCAAATGAATTTGTATTTCAATTATTTACGATTTATTACTCTAATATTATCAATTTTTAAAGCGTTTTTATTATATTTATTGTTCTAATTGTTGTCAATTTCAATTAGATATTTAGAAATACATAAAATAATATTAGATTGTGAATACAAATATTTAGCAGAAAGTGCAATGTCTTGACTATCTTAGTGCAAAAAATTTGTTTTAAAGAGAAAATATTATTAATGATTCTTTATTATTATAGTATAGTAACTTAAGTAAAAAAAAAAACATAACATTTATAATTCATTTAATTACAAGTTAAAACTTCATAATATATACAACTTAATATAAATATACAGTCGATTGTCTAGAGTAGAAGGAATGGAACGTATTCGGTAAAAGAAATTATATAATATTGACCTATTACCAACAGTATTATTTTATTTAAATTAACGCCAGTCTGCTTTTATAACGGGGATAATAAATACAAAGATATACCAGTAATGTATGATAGAATTATGGAACAATAATAGCAGTAATGATAAAATTAATATAGAAATATAAATCATAATACAATGGAACTATCATAAATGATTATATAAAATAAATACAGATAAGGTTATTCAGTGATCATAGGTTTTGAGCATTTGATGTAGTGGGTGATTATTGCCGTATGAAGTGGAGTGACTTGGGATAGAAAACAGAAGCTGGTATTATAATAACAATACGAACGTGCATTTTTTTATAAACTAAATAAATATTATGTTTCGCGTTCATTTAATTGAAATAGTCCAGTAAATATTTTATTAGCAGTCATATTTGCTCAAACTTATTCAGAACAAAATTTCTATGAAAAAAAGTTTTTTAATGCATTTGAGAGGTTTAAAAAATAAAAATTGAACTTGATGTATATAAATAGTTTTAACAAAAAGTTTCTATTATTAATGAGTTGTAACTTTTTCAGTCCAAAATGTATTTTTGCCGGAAAACGAGCGTTTTTGTCTAATAATTAGACAAAAAAACAAAAACCTCACATACAATTATTGTATGTGAGGTTTAAAAAAATGGTTTATTATAATATTATATGACAATATATACGATAAGATTATGGCGTTGGCGTGATTCTCGAAACTCATCGCTTTTACACTGCTCAATGTGTGTATATATCGTATACTATCATGACGGTTAAACGAAAAAAAATCGAAATTTCAATTTCCATATCAATAACATTGGATTTCCAATTATTATAACGATCGGCTTAAACGAATAATAAGTAATAACGCCTCAAGGTGTATTCATCTATTCATCGTGATTCTTAATAACACTATATACGATACCATGCCACCGCAAATAATCATTTTTATATTTTACATCAACTAGGTGAATCCATATGCGGCAATCAAGAAGGTACAAATGATTGCGGTGGCTATCATTTTAAAATATATAGGGAAATATTTGAAAAAAGTTTAAAAAAAAAAAATATTTAAAAAAAAAAATATTGTTTCAATTTCATAATATAGATAATACTTTTTAGTTTTTCTTTTATTTAGACAGTTACTTGTATATACCAATATCTGTTCATCAAATAGTCCTTTACCGCAGCAATCAATAGTGGATTTGTGCAAGTACAATTTGTTTTCTAATTTATTTTGAAAATAATAGTAGCAGTCACATTTCGAGCTAACAGTTCATGAAAAATAATGAAATTGTTTAATTCAACATATTTACCATTATTACACTAGTTAATATAATAAGTAAGTACTATTCAATGATGGATGATATTCATCATTTGTTCCTCGTCTTCTCCTACCATTACGTATATAATATATACCTATTCAAAAGACGATTTAAACTGTAAGTTTTCGTTTAAAAATCCACGGGATTTATGAAACCTACCTGCACTAGTCGTGTTGAATTATCGATTGCTTATGGGATGGTCGAAGCAACAATGATATTATCTAAGGTAGGTGAACGGAACGCTAAATAAATGTGGAGATTTTTTTAAAGTTTTTCTCTGGTTTATTCGCATTTAAATTATTATTAGCAACTGACCGGTCATTTACCGCCGTAAAAAATGTCACGCCTGCAAACAATGGACACTAGAAAGGTATATGTATACGTAATAATAATAATAATGATAATAATGTGGGTCGTTCTGACCCATGACTTTCCATCAAATTGGCTGCGATGTTGATATGTAGTAAGCTGGTCGGTTTCGTGTTCTATTGTGATTATCGTTCGTGATGCTGTTGGGTTTTCATTCATTCGTTCAAAAAAAAAAAACTATTCCACGTTCAACAACGACAACTATATAATAATATTATTATCGAGTCAGATCGATTGATTGATGTGCTCCAAAGTAATACTGCTTGAGAAGTATGTAAATTGTATATATCATTACATTATAGACAGGAACGATGTTATAATATACAGTACAAAAAAGAAAGACTATAAGTCATTATTCCATTAATCAATAAAATATGAATACCATAATAATGTAATTTAAGATAATATAGGCATAGTTAAAATATTAATTAGTTAATATTTATACACCACAAATCAGTTTTAATATGAATACAGGTATTGTACCGCGTGTAAAAAAAATTAATAACGTGATTAGATAAACTATGTCTTAGTATTTTTGTTTCATACTGTAAATATTAAACAATATCGCTTACATAAATGTAAGCAGCATGTGCATTCGACGCTAAAGTTCAGTCGGTATAATAAATATGTTTATTTCGGAGATGATGCTTACGCCAATATCTAAAATAATATTGTTTTGCCTAGAGCTTTAGGAACATAATAATAATAGTAACATATAGTTAGTTACCTCACATACGATAATTTTATTTTTAAAACAATAATAAAAAAGTGACGTGAAATAATATATTGTTAATGTATATATTATGTGATTTTCAAAGAACGTTTTTCTGGACATCACGTAAATCATTATTATTTCCCATTCCGCATGGTGTAGTATACCCACTATATCAGTAGAATTTTATTTTATTCGATGAAAACATCTACATATTTTAGAGTGCAAAAAATAAGGTTTAATTAAATTTTTTGTTTTTAATATCTGTAAAATATATACGACAACAAAGGTGCGACGTGACTATAATATACAATTTATTTATGAGTGTAACAAAATATATTTATAACATAAAATTCACGTTTTACTGACGTGTAAATGGTATGATTAATATTTCTCAAGAACAACATAATAATATAATAGTAATCATAAAAAAGTCACAACATTGTCAATAGATAAAATATATACTTTGAATAATGGACGTAAGGTAAAATAGAAAAATATTAGAAAAACAGTATGATTTTAAGATATACCAAGATAACAATTTCTTAATGCTTCAATTTTGTTTTTAATTACCTATATAAGTGTATGCATATTTTTAATTATACATAATGTCAATAATTACGATTTAAAAATAATTCACAGAATTATTGTGAAATTAATTATTCAAATTTTAAAATATGATCGTATAAACATTTACTCAGTGAATCCAACATTAAAAATATGCACCGTATAATATTTGAATGTTATAATAAAATGCTTTATTATTGATTAAATATTAATTTATAATTTACGATGTACCAGCGTAAAATTACAATACGTTATATTAATGATTCCGATTTTTTAATATTATTTCTATAGATTGCATACAAATAAAAATACAATTATTAATATAAACATATCTTGAGGAGTATGAATTATATTTTTTGAAATGGTCATATAATATCTTTGGCAGTTCTGGTAGTGTATTATATCTTTGTAATGTTTTTCTGCTTTTATTTTGAAGTGTTATAACTAATAAGAATATTACATTGAAAAAGTCTCAGATTAAAATTGAAAACAATTATAGGTAGTTTTTTTTTTTTTTGTTACTTCTTGGAGAGCGTTGGTAATCCAACGAAATGAAATATAATTTTCTTCTATGGTTATTCCTATTAATTATGTATATAGTAGGGTTGGTGGTTATTGATTAATTATACATGTATTAATGTATTCATAATTACTATTAACTAGGTATAATATTTTGGTTACTATTGAGCTTCAGCTCGTTTTATTCAATTGAATAAATTATTATTATTATTATTATTATTATTATTATTATTATTATACAGAAAGTCTTTTCTTTTTAGGATTGATATGCATGGAATAAGCTTCTTTTTATTTTAAGAAATTAACAATATTCCTTCGTGAATCTGAGTATGTTATTTGAAGTTTCAGTAGGATGAAATTCAAAGTATGATTGTAGAGCCAATGTATGTAATTAGTTTGTTACTCAAGTTACAAAATTATGCACTCCACAAACAAATATCGTAACCTAGTGGTAACTTGATTTTAAGAGCTTTCACTTCTCAGAAGTTATGTTGGTATAATTTTTGAGAAGTAAGAACGTATTCCGTGATGTTTTCTAAGCATTTGAATCTTATTTCATTTATAGCAATTGGAGATGATCTGTTAACTAGTCAAACATTGGTTAATTTTTTTTAGATGCGCATTTTGTTTCGTTGTTTGCTAAGAAAGATGTCGTTTTTTTTATCCAATTTTGAACAAAAAAATATTTCTTAACTTTATTTAATAATGATTTTAAAACATAATTTTATACAATATATATCTAGTATACAACTTATATGTGGGCTATTTTGATTTTTGGCAAAGCATGTAAATATAGTATATTTTGTTTTAAAATTTAAAATCGTGATTGCATTGCAATTAATCGTGTAGATAAGACGTGGTAATAATTGATGAAGACCGCTGACCAATAGTCAGGATGTTTGATGATAATGAATAGGACTTTTGTCTTTTGTACTTAATTATTATAATTAACTGTTTTTGAGAGGATCTATAGTCTATACGATGAATCAGTATTTGATTTCCTAACGATCGCAATAAAGATAAAAGTTGATAGTAATCCATATAAATTGAGTTTATATAATATTGTAAAAGTTCATTTTTGAAAATGTCAAGAAATTTTCTTTAAAACAAAAACCAAATGTTTGAAATTTTAGTACTAGTTTTGAAAAGTAAAAAAAAAATGCTAATCGGACAAACATTTCTGGTAAAATAGTAAATAAATTATAAAGTTTCAGCCATGGTACAACTAGATACAAATAAATATGCCAATATGTCTCAAAATGCAGTTTTTTGTAGTCAATATAGCTATACTATATTATATGCCAACAATAGGCCACTCAACCATATTTATTGCTAGTATTATAAATCCTGCAGGGTGGATTCTTCTGCCGAATGACCTTTGTTTTTTGATCATTTTTTTTTATAAAAATTCTAAAAATATAAATTTTAAAACCCAACAATTATTTATAAACTAGAATAAATAATTCATCTCAAGATTAATATTATTCACTTGAAAGTTTGGCCTTTCGTTTCTGCATGAATAATTAAAATGACCTTTTATACTACAAGGCCTATAGATAGACATGCATATTATCATATCTACTCATTGCACATAGCCGTAAAATTAGACTTGGATAATGCTCATAATACCTACTTGACTATAATTTGTATTAAAATCTTACATTTATTATTTGTCTTAAGGAAGCATTATTATACTATAATTATAATCTACACTATGTATTTTTAGTGTTATTTTATTTACAGAATATTGTATAATGTTGTACAATTTAATTAAAATATCATTTTTACTCTTAAAACTTATAACATAGACGATTATATGATATTAATTGTATTATAGACACCAGCTGGATTTCGTAAAATTATGTTTTGGTAACTGTGTATTATTAAAAGAAATTTAATTGAATGCATTATTGGTATATTTGGGATTATTGGAATCGTTATACTGTCATGGTCGATGATCGTCTTAAAACGTTCATAGAATTTATTGTATTTAACAATTTGACAGTTTTAGTCATAAAAATTTTACGTACGTAATTATTTAAGATAATATAACATGATAGCCTCCATAACTATTCCATAAAATCTGCATCGTTTTAATTGGATGACGATACTTGTCAATTTGCGGTACCTATAGTTTTATCCGAAAAAATGTAGAATTTATTTGATTAGTTCAATTTTAAGTTTAAATTAACTAATATAACCTTGTAATTGATATCTTAAAATAACTATTATAGTGAGATATTACTATTTGAATTAAAAAAATAAATAAAACGAAGTGTAAAAGAAATGGCATTGTAAAACCAATCATAGCATCTCTCATAATATCAAACTATGATCGCAAACACAATGCAGTCATATTATGTTTTATATTATATTTAAAAATTGTCTATTTTCTTAATATTATATAAATTCTGTCTAGTCAATAGTTTTTATAAAAATCATTGGATAAAATATTCCTAAAGGTAGTGATAGAGATAGTATTATATAGTTGGTATTGCAATATCTATGATGATCCGACTGGGAATTTCAAACTCGTAACCATGTTTTCATATGAACAATCTCAAGAAGAAAAAATACTCTATCAATCATAATGTCAAGAATCATATTTCAGTGGTATTTCAAAGGTCTTTATCATTACCATAATTCATCTAAACGATTTAATTCATAAATTATGAATTACAATTCCTACTTGTCATGTATAGTTATAAAATTTTAATATAAAACGATTTCACGTTGACATTGTTATATTTCTCTACAATTTTAATATCTAGAAATAGGTACTGGAATTTAATTCACTATTATACATTTTAAAAGATAAAATATGTATTTGACTTAAAAAATCGTAACCACTTCAAATAGACGTTTAAATTTGGTGTCGAAATTAAACGTCTTAAATTTAAAATATTTTATATGCAGGTATATGCATTCAAATTAAATTAAATCACATGGAAATAAAAATAATAAAGTAGTAATATTAGTAGTAATATATAGTAATATTAGTCACTTATTTTTTATTTCTTTTTGTATCTATGTCATACGGTACCTGTCATATTACAAAAAAACTAAAAAAGAATATAATGTTAATTGTAAAATTGTTCTATAACTGTTTTATACATAAAATATATTTGTCATTTGCTTTGTATTTTAAAAATGATTTTATTTTTATTTTTATAAATTATATACATTGCAGCTGACTATTGACACATTTCCACGAAAACCAATCAATATTTAATAATATATATGGATTTTAGCTTAAACCGTCTAGCATTTATACTTTGATATAAATACATGTAATACATTTTTCACTTGACCTCATTATATTTTTTATCTAAACTGCACCATTTAAACTGTACATTACTGTACCATTTTGAGTTCGTGTTTAATTTAATATTACAAATACAATTATTAAACCAAATCATATAAATACGTATCATTTTCGTATGTTTGATTGTTTCATTTAAAAATATCTAATATGCCTCGTAAAGTTGTGTGTATATCTATTAATAAACTGTTTATTATTTTTAATCAAGTTTTTATATTAAGAAACATATTTTAGTTATTGATCAAGAAATATCCTTTTATTTATGGCTCAAAGTTATTGTTTATTTCAAAATTATTTAGAAGTTGTTCCAATACTAGAACATTAACCAACATTATAACTTAAAATACAATTGAAATTGATTTCAAATAATTAGTTTATTAGGGTAATCATTATAACATATATTTTGTAATAACTTAAGTTTGTTGTACAACATTTGATAATAATTGTAAATCGGGAAAATGTGAAAACGCATTGATCATTATTTTGTTACCTCCGAAAACACTAGGAAATAGATTGTTTTATAAAATTACTAAAATATATTTTTAAAAGGATATCTGAAATTATTCACGAAAAAAGATTTTTGTGGGTCATTTATTTAAATTAAATTTATAACATTTAAGCGTAGTTCATATACATAGGAATGATGTTTATCAACATTAATACCTAATTATTATGAAGGGTAGAGGTTATTAATATTAACAAGTACCTACCAATACAATTTCTTCGTATAATTGTAAATTGTAACGCTGTATAATGGTGTATACATATTTTTTATTATTATTATTATTATTATTGATCATTTAGCTTCAACATCAAAAGTAATTAGCATTATAATATATTGCGTAATTTATATTATTTTTTTAAAATTAATTTTATTTATAATTTTTATTATTTAATAACTATAATATAAGTTAATACCTATTTAAAAAAATGTAATTATTTTGTCCGTTGCTTCAAATTGAGGTCCTAGAATTTTGTAAATATTACCGGGTAAATTGTTTTCTTTATCTTTGTTTTGTGTCATATTGTACAATAAACCTACTCATTATGTTTAATATCGAATTTTTAGAAGAAGTAAGCATTTCTAATAAATTAAATAAACAAAAGGGTCTTCATTATCAAATCTAAACTTAGGACTTTGAGCAAACTATTTAGTTCTAAAACTATTTGCGTATTTTTTTTCTGAAACAATTTTTCAGGTAACCTTGCTTTTTGATTATTTCAAAATGTTGCTTATGGATCATTACGATAATTTTCCTATCCAAACGAAAACTAAATGTGAACCGTGTTCGTTGATTCATCAAAATAAAGTAAAACTATTCCACATTTCCACAATTTATGTACCGTACGTGATACGTCCATCGCATACATCTTATTATTAATTTATTAACTTGTGATTAGATAAATATAAATTGTGTCATCAAATAACTGATACAATGATGCAGACTTTATGTTAAACTTTAAGATTTATAAGACTATAGTCAGGCCGTATACATGTGAGGGGGTAATGGGTTCACCTTATCGAATATAAAATGATATTGCATTTGTCAAGCAAAATGTTAAACAATTATAGTATTATATTAGTAAATTAACAGTACTCATTTTTACTATTATAAAAAATGAAATATTAATATGTATGAAAAAAGCGCAATAGTTAAAACAAATTAAGACAAATCTTGAAGATAAACTTATTTTTTGGGATTATCTTTTACTGAATTAGTTTTGTAAGTAGATATTCATGTTTACTTCAATAATATATATATATGGCTATTTTATATATTTTGTGTTTTTATAATTATTATTATTAAATCTCTATATAAGGATAATATTTTGAGACGATCGAGAGTATTTTCTAGGAGTTTTACACTGAAAATGGATTATTAATGAGTTAGTTTATTATGGTTACAAAATAATATATATACCTATTTAAAGTGAATAGAAAACGAATGTAAATTATGCCATTCTTTTAGTTTTATATTTTGAAAACAAAAAGAATAATATTTCTTTTATGTTAATATTAAACTATTAGAAACTGATTAGAACTTAGAAGTGATTTTTCTCGACATGCATTTTGTCATAATTTTTTAATTTTCTGAAACTCAGATTGCGTTAATTTTAATTAATAACGCATATTTATTGTGAATTCAAATTGGCAGTTAGCTATTCAGAATAAATTCTTTGAATTTCCGATAGCCGATATTATATTCAAATCATAAGGGCGTTTGCATAAATTTTCAACTTCAAAATAAGTTCAAAGTAATAGTACAAAGTAATAAATGGTTGTAAATCGAACATTATTTATTTATGTAACTTAATAAATATTTATATATCGGTGATTCTGAACGCGTGCAAAAAGCATTGTCCAGGTGCGTGCGTGGCTTTTTTGCGTCAGAACTGATTCGACCGAAATACGAGCATCATATTATTTTAATACTTAGTAAAAATGATCAGAACCGTATAAATTGCAAATTAAAAAAATACAAATTGGTATGTACAAATAATTGAGTATCCATTTTTCATTGGTCGTATAATCAATCAATGTGTCAACTATTATAATATATTATTTTATGTGGATGTATATCTAAAGATAAATATATGTGATCATATCATATAGATAATATAATACGATGTGTTTTTATAGCAAGTGTGTTAGCATACTTATAAAACTATAATCGAACCTAATCGCCATTCGCTATAATGGCTAATCTATAGTCGCATCAAGAAAACCTATATTACAGACTACAACATACCGAATTCGCTATAGCTAAATTGCTAGGTATATAATATACTGTACGGTATACGATACGTCCTCGCAGGTCGGCAAAAACCGGCCGTTCGTTGAAACATTTACGTACACAGATAGAAGTGTACGAAATATACGCGCACATAATTCGGCTCTGTCGCAAAAAAAACTGCGCTGGCGATTTGGTTGTCGACCAACATAGCTTAAAATCAAAAAAAATAATAAGAGACTATATTTTTAAAAACTTAGATTTTTTTTTAAAAATTATTTAATAAGTGTCCCGGAATGGTACAGACTGTCTTTTTTTTTTCAAATTAAAACCACGATCTGTTACTGATTAATTAGATGTTTTTTTTTTTTTTTGTTTGAAAACGTTGAAGCTTTTAAATTGGAATTCGAACGATTAGTGTTCAAGTTATTAATCCTTATGGGAAGTGTTGCCACTGTGATTGGCTTCTTTCATCAAGAAATTCACTGTCATATTATATTCACTTATAACATATTCGTATTGTCTTATATTGATTTAACATTTTAGTCGATAGGTTTTGTTAGAATTTTTTAAGGTTAAAAAATCTATTTTTTTCTAATAAGAAATTAAGTTTATAGGAAATGACATATTAGGCTAGACTTAGATTATTTTTTTTAGAAAAAAACATTGTATAAAATGTATGAAATAATATTTCATTTCAGCGTTTTTATATATATCATGCTAATGTACATAATATAATATTTTAAAACTGTACCAAAAAATGAAATTGATAATAATTTTATTAATAAGGTGAACAAAATAACTTAAACAAATAGAGAAAAATAACTCTGAATATTCTAAAATATTTCCACAACTTTAATTTTCATAAAGTTAAATTTTATACTCTTTGTTATTTATATTTTATTTATAATATAAAGTGAATCAATACTTGTCGTTAATTCTTTTTAGCTGTTTCTTTTATTATTTAATTTGCATTCTGCATTACGTTTATTAAATCATATTTTCCGCTTAAATTTACACTGTAATATCATAATGTTAATACTATTATTCTAAATTGCATAACACGTGGAGGACAGCTAAGTAACGAAAATCACATTATAATAACTATGCTATAATGTTCTATTTAAATACTTGCTAATATTAGAATAAATGAATCATAAAACAATCGACAAATACAATATGTTCTTTTCTAATACAAACTATTTTTATATTCAAAACTGATGCGTAACTCGGCAAAAAAAAAATTAATAATTTAGTATACAAAATCAAAAGGGGTTTTTTTTTTTTGTACACACCAACCCGTCAACCGTTACCTATGTTTGCTCTCGTAGGTATCATAAAATCTTATGACTTTAAACCGATACCTTTTAATAGGACGGTATTATTAATGTAGAAATTAAAATCAAATTCGATGAGTAATTTAACAAAAATATGACTTGATAAAATTATATAGAACCTATTGCCGCAAATTGACATCTTTATTTTCGTAAAAAAAGTTAACGTTTAACGATCTAACGTGGGTAATGCGGGAAGTCGTAAGTTAAAAGAAAAAAATAAACGAAATTAAGTTAAAATGCCGTTCAGCTGAAATATTGCGCTCGAGTAATAACACACGGCGTAGAATAATCAAGAAGAAAAAAATACGTCGAAAAATAAACGTTTTCGTTTATAAAATTAAATTGCAGCAGACGTCCACGCGTTATGTCATTATAATATTATCGGTATCCTGAGTTATCGTTAGTTTCGACTCGGAGACGATAAGCACAAACATTTTATCACTAAAGCATCTTGTACCATTCTCAAATTTATAATATAATATACATAGGCGTGTCTACGGGTCTTGCCTATCATGCACAGGCATGACCTGCGAAATTTGATCTAACTTACATTATAAATTGTGGTACATAATAATATACACTTTTTTTCTTAGATTCTGATTTCATATTAATTTTTTTGATTTTCAATTTTCATCATGTGGACTTTTAATATCTATTACAACTATTGATAATGCCTTCCTTG
>JACXSJ010003095.1:8818-30023 GCA_014851325.1 Pentalonia nigronervosa
TCCCCACAACCGCATGGACTAAAATCTTTCTTCACCAGTATACCTAATCTTTTCCATTTAATAACTATGGACTGAAAGATTTTTTCACTGAATCGATTTCAACTGTCGATATTACTCCATATTTGATATCGAATCAAACCATAAAATCAAAATCGAAAAAAATGGACTACTACCGTTTTTCCCCTGCACCCTTCATATATTTAATAAAATGTAAAAAAGTAAATGTTGAAATATCGAAAAAAATGTATGTTTTAATGAACTATCAATTTTATATAACAACAAAACGTTTTTCATGGCCCCCAAAACGCATATATTGCAACAATTTGTAACTTAAATTGGTTGTAATATACTACTTCCACCTGGCTTCAATTTGGACAGAGACTGGTTTAGTATTGTACCAAATATACAAGAAATAAAAAACAACAAAAGCTCAAACCACCTACGACCACGTCCAGGTCTAGAATTGCTTATGAATGCTGGTATATATACACAAGACACAATGAAAGCTTTTCAGCAACATATATTATTTCCACAAGAAGTGAATGCTGCTACAAATAATTTAATAAGACAATCTATGGGATATAACACGACTAATCAAGGTCTGCAATTTAAATATCTTATTGACGAACAGACAATAAGTAGAATGGTCAAAGATAAATTACATCAACTTTGGGGATGGTTTACAACTATTGGTACTTTTGTTTCGGGACTGATGGGAATATTTTTTATTGTAAAATTAATATTAACACTAGTGGATACAAGAATTAATATTACTATTTTATACAAAACTTTTGGTTGGAGTGCAAAACTGTTGGCAGGAATTTTTTCTAGTATTACTCATTATTTAATGTTAAAAACATACAAAAAATATCAAAATTTTGATCAAGACTCACTAAACACGAAACATATTCGTTGTACAATTAAAAATGGCAGAAAAGTGTACCTGAGCTTAAGTCAATATTCTGTTTAAATACGTCTTTAAAGCCATACAGAAATATATTAATAGTAGCAATAGTACCATTTGCTAATCATTGTACATAAAATAAATTTAAAAGTGTTCAAAAACTATTCAATAGGTAGCTATTTTTTTTAGTTGTTTTTTCGAAATTATTATTTAATTTATTTTTAAAAATATTATCATTGTAGAACATAATTAATTATATTATTTATTAATTTAAAGTAGAAAATTAATTTGAATACATTGTGAATATTTGGTGTGGAATACTACATTGATAAATTAACTGTGTATCCTATTATTATATTATTTATTTTTTTTGTACCTTCAATTGTTATGTTAAAAAATAATTACATAAGTATGAAGTATAGATTGTTTTTTGCATCCTAAAATTTACAATATTATGAATAATAATTCTCTATATAGTCATCATTTGTAAATATATGTATACAACAATCAACTAAAAAATTTATTTAATTTTAATGAATTTATTATTTCATATGTATTTTAAAAAGCTTTAGATTAAAAATTTGATGAATATCAAAATGAATGTCATAAAAAAGTGTTGTGTGTTTATGTAAATGTATAGTTATTTTTAATTCTTATAAAGAAACTTATGAAAAATCTTATATTTAATTTTCAATCTTTAGGTATTCACTTAAAATTGTATGAAGCTTTAATTGTAATATAATTTGCAAATTTTTATGATTTTGATTAAATTATAAATTAAAATTTTTTTTATACTAAGAACTAAAAAACATAAACGGTGCCTATAGGTACCTATAAAAATAACATTTTTAAAAATGTTCTTCAAAAATGCTTATATATTTATTTAGTGGTGATTTTAATTGCCTATTTACAATTTTTTGTTACAAATAACAATAAGTCGTTAATTATGATTAAATTATATTTTGTTTAACATTGTGTTAACAAGATACTTAGAGATTATAATCTATAAGATTGTACCTGTACATAATTATACTATTTTTTACATTGCTAAAACCATTTAAATATTATGAATAATTTTCTATTATAATCTTCAATAATAACATAATATGTGCTACAATCAATAACATTATGTATCTTGAAAAAAATATATATTAACTTGTAATACACGTAGGTATATATTTTATATTGTGCATTTTAAAAAGTAAGTAATTATAATATGAAAGTAAATTAGCTATGTTGTATAAAAGTTGATGAGCTAATGGTTTATGTGTTGATACATCATAGATATATTAAACTAAAGAGGAGCTTTAATCAATTAGTAGGTTGAGAGCGCAAAGCGAAGACCAAGTCCGCAGCTTGCTTAGAAATTATAGCCGATATTAATACGCAACGTAATGTACGATAATCCATGGAATAATAATGCACCTTTCTCAAAACTACGAAACGCGAACCCAGTCATGAATATAATGGGCGTGGTAACAGCCTGCCACAATGGCAGCGATACGGCAAACACCATCTCTTGTGTTGTATAGGTTTCACTTTTACTGTGACGACCTCTTAACATGAAAAGTGTTTGAACTATAGATTTTTTTATTTTAATAAATTTAAAAACTTAAAAACATTCAATTGCAAAACCAAATATTTGGACATTTTACATTGCTCTTATCAGTATAGGTTAAGTCAAGTAATACGCAATGGTACGGCCACTTAATAGTACCACCACTGTGGTTATTTTGATAAACAAAATATATAAATAGGTATATAATAAAAAAAAAATTATGGTAAGTAAATGTTCAAAAAATATTTTTTTTGATACCTTATGTTAAAATTAATAATAATTTTAAAATTTAAATACATTAGTATTTTTTTCTTGCAATTTACAAAATATTTTAAAATTTGCAAAAAAAATTTCCTATAAACTCTGTGTTGACTAAATTGATAACTATCATAAGACTACATATATTCAGTAAGAATATGAAAAAAACATAAAAACCCAGACTATAATTATAAGTAACTATTATTACCTCCAAACAATGGTGTTGCCAACGATGTGCTAGCATTTCAATTTGAATACGTTTGTAACTCTTTGAACCATGATTGACAATTTTTTCAGGTAATGATTTACAATGTAATGTCTTTAGTTGTGCCCATCCTTGTTTGATAAAAGTAACCTGTGAAGTACTCTGTTCTCCATTTCCTTCCTCTGAATGACTTTTCACAGATTGTTGCCTATAATAATAAAACAATAATATTTTATATTTTAAAACAAAATAAACTAAAATTTGATTCAGTTACTTTATTACATATAATATATTATTTAATACATTCACCAAGCATATTATTGTATTACCTGGAGAATGTGTTTTCGAGAAAACATGGAGCACTCATGGATATTAGTGTATTAGCTATAGCCACTATAGCAAGTAAATGCTGACTAGTTACTGTAGTGCTTACTTCCCAGTGAGTTCTTGCGGTGAAAAGCCTAGTCAGTAATTCGAGTCGAACCAACTCTGGTGGTAAATCTATTAGTGGGCCATTGCTAGATTTCACATAATTATCTTCAAGATCAATACTACTTTGCCATGTAGGCAACAGTAAGCTCATAAAACCTAAAAAATTAAAAACAGTGTTATAAACAAAATTATGCTTTATTTTGTTTTTCAAAAAATACCTCCTTTTGAAATAACACCAAATGATACAGGAATCATTGGACGCAATAACCCGAGTTTAGTTTCACAAATTTTGTCTATTTCAAAATCCAAACCCCAAGCATATAGTAATGACATTAACAATTGAGCAATTTCCATCGTCAAATTTGCGCCACATACTTTACGACATACTACTCCACTCAGATTCAATCCTAAGAGTGGACATTATTAAATACAAATGTTATATTTTATTTTCAAACAATGTATAAAACCATATTATTAAACAAAAAAATAATAATAAAAAAAAAAAAAGGTCAGCGAGTGGGTACCGCTCTGTTGTACAGTAGATGTTGAGCAGATCACTGTAATGTGTTAGATTTGAATTCAATGATTTAAAACCATTGTATATGAAAAATGATTCTGAGCGAAAACAGTCTGCCAGCTTACATTACTAAGTATATTTTATGATATCATTTATACTTGTATTAATACCATTAAATTAATTTTTGCCGAAAATATTATTTAAAAATGGCATTGTGTGTATAAAATATAATATAAATATTTTAAAAATTTCAAGTACACACAAATAATATTTTTAACTGTGGTTAATTTTGGTTACATTATTAACTACAAAAAAAAAAAAAAAAATGTTTATCGATGATAATAATAAAAAAAAGTAAACCAAACATTTTTTATGTCTATAAATAGGTCATAAAGTCAAAATATATTGAAAAGTATATGGTGGATAGACAATGCTAATATAAACATTTGGGCGAAAATTTCATGTATCTAAGGTTATTATTTTTTATGTTATATTAAAAAACCAAAAAACCAAATTGATTTAATTAAAAATTGACATTGTGTAAAAATGTCCATTTCTCCTCAATTTTATTTTTTTTCCAATGCTTTTGAAAAATATTGAAGAATTTTTTTTTAATCCTCTGCCCCTCCTTTCATAGTATCAACTGGATTTACTTTCCTACAAAAAAAGATGCTGATAAAGAAAATCAAATCATTTTCACTGTCCCAAAAAGATGATACAGACAAAAAAAAGGCATTTGACATTGTAAAATCTATAAATTCTTTGCTTTGCTCAGAATCTAAAAATGCAATAAATTATTTCAAATTAAATAAAAATTGTATTAAATAATATTTATATAATAATTATTACAGCTTAGTAATATAACAATACCTTTATCATTAGATTTGCTATCAAAACCGTCAATTACAGATTGTAATTTTGTAAGTATAGTTTCTGAACCATCCTTTCTTTTAGGTAAAATTCCTACAACAATATTATAACATTGACATCACACCACAAAATGGAAGTAAATTAAAATATTTAAAATATATTGTATATAATACAAACATTTCCAACCAAAAATTAAATAGGCAATATAAAAGCATCTAATGCTTAGAACAATACTTTTAAAAAAAGTATTTAAATTATAAAAAATAATTTAATTATAAATGAAGTTTATAAAATTAAAAAAATGTCTAATGATCATTTTAGTAATTTTTAAATCAATGATTTTTTTCTTTTTTTAACGAATTAGTATTAAACATTTTTTTTAGTAAATAGTTTCTAAAAACAATACAAAACTATTTTACAATAAATTTGATTAAAAAAATTATGATTGAATTTTTTTAATAAAACCTTTGTATACAAAGATATTTGTAAAAAATACATTAGGTAGCATGCTCATTTACCATGTTTATCTTTTTCTTTTAAAATGCGTTCCATATTGTCAGCTTTGTCCTTAACTTTTCCAAAAAAGTCTTATCCAAAAGTAAGCAAGCATAAAATATTTCAGTATTATTAAAGATACAATTATAATTTAGCAAACCCTCATGTCCAAAAATTATAATTATACTATGATTTTTAATGGGTTGAAATATGTACATATATTACAAAAAAAAAAAATAGCATTATTGAGGGGGGTTTGCTAAACTCAAGTGTTACTTTTTCATGAAAAAAAAAAAGAAATGCAAAAACATCATAACATAATTTATTAATAATTGAGAATGGCAAGTGTTTTATGATGGTATACCTGCAATTTTTTTATGGGCATCAGAAGATACAGACTGTGTGAGAGCAGTTATTTTTTGGAATTCTGTTGTATTTATCAGACCCTGTGCTTCCATTGTTTTTGGAGACATCAACCCATACTCTTCACTTAACAGTTGCACTAAAATAAAATAAAAATATTATGTTAATATGAAATATAATCACATATTGTATAATGAATGTTTTTATAAATTTAATTGTAAATTTGATAACTGACCGACAAGAGCTTCAATATCAAAACATAATATATGACACTCTGGATCATTAGGGTTAGTTCTAAGTCCTTGTACCATTAATGGGTACGCTCTTGTTTTACTATGATCTGTGCCATCAGAATGAGCTGAATGATGCAATTGTTGCAATTGATGGATTCCTCTCTGCAATAAAAAATTAAAAATTATTTAAATAAAAAGAGATCGAATTTTATTACTTTTAATATTTATCATAAAATAATACACAATCTGTAAATAAGCACAATAAAAAGATGAGATTATATCAATTTTTTTACCTGTGTTGCATGTTTAATAGCACTAATATTACGATGACGTAGGCCTCTAAAGAAGTGTACTGCAGGATTAGCCAGACCTGAATCTACTGAACTAGATATAGTTGTATTTTCATCACATGCATACAGAACTTGTTCTCCACTAATTCCATGTAACACTCTATCCAAGTGACCTAATTTGTAGTAAAAGTAACATTGGTAACAATAAAAATAATATGATTTAAATCAATTCAATAAATACCAGTTTCCATTTGCCAAACATAAACAGTGGCATCAGAACAACCAACAATCATAAAATCATCTAAAGGACGCCATTTAATTGTAACAACGGGGAATAAGTGTCTGGACGCTAACACCACACATTTACGTTCAGACAAACTTAACAAAGTAACAGAATGATCACTTGCAACTGAACAAATGCATTTCAATATTCTAGGCTGCAAATTGAGAAAAAAATTAGTCAACAATTATAATATAGATAATTTATAAGTCTTAACAAAAAAAAAAATACTAACATTAGCACATGTATTAGGTGGGACTAGAAGTTGTGTTATTTCCCCAGCATGAACACAAAATCTGTGCAATAATGTTCCAGCATATAAATCCCATAAACATATAGCAAAGTCTACTCCACCAGACAATAAATGAGACTTGTCATATCTCGGATGCATATGATGTGGATAGAGCAAACAATTGACTCGCCCATTATGGCCCAGTAAAATCTGATGAGGTGGCCAATCTAAAAAAACAATAAATAGTGAAGTTAGTAAATATTATAACTGATAAGCATTCATAATTAGTGATATTGGCTCTTCAACAAGAGAGCTAATTTATGTCTGGAAATAAGAAACTTTATAGTTTAAAAAAAAATAATAGTTTATTATTATGTTATATAGTATAGAACAATAAATGAAAATGTTTAGTTAAAAATAATTAACAACAATTTTATATAAATTTTGAAATCAGTTTTTAAATTTTAAATTATACAATATTAAAACATATAATATTGTATTCTTATCAATATCCAAAGTAAATATTTTTGATGTTTAAATTTAAATTGAGTAAAAATAATTAATATATTTAAGTACCTTTGTAATGTTGATGATTTCCATGTAATAGCTGCAACATTACTGTTTGAGTAGCTGGAATGATAACGATAGAACCATCTTGACGACCAATAACTAGGCGACTTTGACCCGCTAAGTATATACTAGCAGTCAACTTGATATTTGGTACATTTTCACAGTCCTAAGTATATTAAATAATATAATTGTGCATTTTATATTGAGTAAAATAGTTATTAACATTTTTATTTACCAATTGGTTGAGAATTCCAACAGGATTGGGTTTCATAGACTCCCATGCCTTGGATAAACTTGTACACACAAATGGTGAAAGACCTGTATAAAATAAAATTGATATATTTTGAAAATATTTATTAAATTTAAACACTGACCAATTAATTTTTTTTGAGAATCATTTTCTTTAATAACTGATAGTTGAGCCGGAGAAAGTTCAGGGATTTTCCATATATTCACAGCTCCTTCTGAATCACCTCTTATCAATATTTTTCCATGTTGAAAAGATTCATAAAACCGAATAGCCGGAGAACAGTATAGGTGCTAAAACATAAAATAAATTATTGTAAATTCTTCTTTTTTAACTAAAAAAGATAACAGTACTATCAAATAAGCTAAATTTTATTTTAAAAATGTAATACCGTATTTGAAGTCACAGATAATAAACTGTACAAATAGGGAATATCACCATCCTCAGCTTGCTTATGGAAGTTTTTATTTTCAACAATACTACTATATTATGAAAATAAATTACAGAAAATTTAATAAAGTTACAGTTTTTAAAACTTATGAAACTAAATTAGATAATTACTTTGCTGGTAGTTTGTATAAATAACCTTTTCCATCATCTGTCCAAATAAGAACGCGATCAGGTGCTAAAAATTCTCCTCCCAACCAACGTTCTCCTCGAGGTGCATAGACTGTACATAAAGCTGAAAAATCGCCAGCGTCATATATCTATAAGAAAATACAATTAGGTTCAATATTATTTGTATAATTTTGAAATATAAATTGTTACAATAATTGTTGAGTATTATATTAACCTGCCAACACTTTGAACAGACAATTAGCACGGTTCTTTGGTGTTGAGAACAGCAAGCCATAGTCAAAGCATTTAGGCATCTTATTTGTTTACTTTCATTTTCATATACTGAAACATCTGTAGGTCCATAATCTCTTGGTTCTAAAGTCCACACTTTTACTGTTCCAGTTGTAGTCAATCCCAAAACAACATCATCTAAAAATAATATTTTAATAAAAATTCTTTCAAAAACTTTAAATACTTTTATAATTACCTTTACATGTATGAGGTTTCAATACATATAGAGCACTTATCCAGTCAGGATTGACACGTGATGATAGAGAGAAAATAATTTCTAATGTAAATGGATTCATAATAATGACCTCAGCATAATAACCATTGCAGAATAAACGTACATCTTCTGTCCCAACCATATGGTATGCCTAATAAAATATTTAATTACATTTATCAAACACTTAATAACATTTCAAAAATTGTTATTAACCTGAATGTTTGTATGAATATAAATTGATTTTGTAACTTCTCTACATTTTCCATCAACTATATCCCAAGTACTCATTTCACTAAAATTAGATGAATTTAAATTAGATATACTACACAAATTATAAATAGTTTATGATTCAAATTCTAATAAAAAACGTTTCCTCCAAATTTTACTATAGAAATAAACATTAATTCTTACCCATTTTCGGATGAACTAATAAAGAATGCATTATCAGGGATAACACTGGCATGTGCAAGACAAAGAACTGGAGCTGTATGGCCAACTAATAAACATCTTGGAGTCATCTGTAAAAGAAAAAAGAATTGTTAACAGCATTTTCTTAACAAGTGAACTTATTTATTCAAACCTTTAAAGTTTCTGGAGATACTGTCCAAAGACATATTTGCCCATCATAACACCCAGTTACTAGTGTTCGTTGATCGGGCGATAAATAAACACACGAAATGCAATGTGTTAAAGGTGTTTTACCCCATAAAACTATTGGAACTACTAAACTAGTTCCTCCGGCCATTTTTAGTAAATAATGTTTCTTTATTGCATTAGGATATCTACCTAAAATCAAATAACAATAAAGAAAAAAATTAATTACTTATTAAATAAGTAATTAATTTTTTTGTATTTATTAAAATTTTTAATAAATACAAACCACAATAATATGTTTGTAGATACCTTTTCACGCAGTATAATTTTTAAATAAGTACCTACTTAATATTTTTTTAATTTACCTATTTAATTTAATTTTATTAAAACTCTATAGTCGAATCTATAGTTTTTCAAACAATATATGTTTATTAAATAATATTTTAGAATAAAATATTAAATTACTAGAAAATAGGAATCTACATTTTCAATGATGAACACATTTTTATCAACAATAACAGCAAAATGATCATAAAATAGACATAAAGAGTTTGATTAGGGTTTGAGGTAAATTTTATGATTTTTTTACAATAAGTTAATAAAAAATACACTAATAAAATACAACATTAATAATATAGGTGGTGCAACGTGGTCAGGGGAACCTTGTCACGATATTAGTTATCCAGGGAAGGATTTCTATTCCTTATGGATAAGATTTCCATAGCTGGGGGTTAGAGCACTTATAAATGAGGTATTTATCAATAAAAGATACATTTGATTTTTATATCTCGTATAATTATTATATATTAGAAGGTACTTTACTTATCTTTAAGATGGTTGTTGTGTGTAAGTATAGGCAAGTTCGCTCCTATCGGTGGTGTCTGTCGAACTAACTATATTATACATTGTGTGTGCTGGCCATAGGCCTTACAATTATGTGTGTGTATTAATGTTATTGTATTGGTCAGCAGTTGTACATAATACAGAATTTATATGTAATATATAAAGGTGTCATGTAACATATTTATAATATTGTTACAGTGGGTATGTATACTAGTTTGTTGCCATAATTGAATTCAAGTTGTAATAAACATTTATATTAATAATTACCTATAGGTGGGTACTTAAATAATTTTGCATAGCCATATTAATTTTTTTTAAACATTTATTTCTTATAATACCAGCACAAATGTTAATTATATCCACATAGACCTTTTTGGAAAGAAACTCTTGTTATTAGTTTTATTGCTAACATTGATTAATATATAAGAATACATTAAAATTTAAAAAAACAAAGTTTTATTTAGGTGGGCATTAAATATTTATAATCAAATATAGTACCTGCCTACGTATGATATTTAGTAAATGTCTCATCAAAGGCTAAAGTATATATTTTTAAAAGCTAAGTAGATAAGAAGAATGGCATTGTATATAATATGCATGCACATAATTAAGTATATAATAAAGGACATATTGAAATGAAGTTTGGCACTTTATTTTTACTACACTAAAAATACAATTTCAATAAAAGCTTGGAAATTATATGAAAATTGAAGAAGGCTACAAAATAAATAAAATAAAACTTAGGTAATTAGATCATTAGAGTTGCTAGATTGTAGTAGAAATAATTGGTTATACTTTTATGGACTAGTATGTACCTAGACAATATTTGAAATCCAATGGTCTCCGACAAAAATTAAACACTTGAAATATAAACTCATATAAATTGGCTAATATATCTAATATAAACATAAATATACATACCTAAACCTAATACTTAAGATATTCTAAAATGTATAAGATTTATCATGCAGAGGTATCAACATTATAAGCATTGAATGGTTTTGAAATATTTTAAAAATACACACATAATTAAATTACTATAACTATTCGTTGTAGATGATGTTTAGGGATGAATTTTTTACAAACATTAACATTTCGAATCTTAAGTTTGATAAGAAATAAGTTAAGCTAGTAGAGGGGGAGGAAGGTTTGTGAATTAATTATGCTCATACTAGTGATTCAATCGAGTAGCTGTTTAGTTGTAAATGAATATTTCGAGTTACACAGCAGACTATGTATAAGTCGAACGGTTTCAAAGCGATTGTAGTGTCACAGCCGTATACTACTGTTGTGGGCGGACGGGGCGATGCCCGACATACCGACATTTGCGAAATAATTAACCCGTTAAAACGTTTTCGATCGAATAGCTACAAGACGGGGACCAAGAATTCTAATAACACCAATGACTATAATAGTAACAATAGCAACAACAATAATAATATGTTACCTGCCCAAAAACGATCTCCGCGGCGTCGCTGTAATCACAGTCGTCCGTGCGCCATATCTCAAGACGGAAACCAATTAAAACGGACACGATAAATTATTACTGTGGCGAGACAAAGACGGCGGCGGTTCGATTAATTACGAAGTTGCGTATATTATTATTATCGTACGCAAACGGACGGACGGACGGACGCATAAACGTGTGAAACGATGTCGCACGGCGATAATATTATTATTGATAGTAATAACAGTAACAAATTATATTGCTCGGTGCCTACGTACTAAATCGTGACGAATAAATTAATATTATGTTCCATCGCGCGATAATAATAATAATAATGTTTAATATTGTATTAGGAAAGTAGGCCTCATCGTGAGATTAAGAAGAAAAGAAAAACCCAAAATGATAACGACCGTAATGATCGATAGCGGTATCGCCCCGACCGTCGGCCAACCCATATTATTATTATTATTATTATTATTATTATTATTACGATAACACGGAGGTCACAAGTGTTCCGCTGACGGCAGAACGTTTCGTCGGTGATCAGCCGCCAACCAAGACGTTTCTATTGTATAATAGCAGTGTAGTCACATCTATACATTTTATTAGTTTTTCGTTGAAAATTTTTGAAATTTTAATTACGCTGAAACAAAAAAAAAACTCCTCCGTGCCCAATTTACGATGTTTATGTTTTGGTGTTCCTATATTATGTTCAGAAAAAAATAAGACGACATTTTATAATAGCTCCTATCTCCCCCGTTGAATTAATTTAAAATAATAATTAAAACTTCCTATAATCCTATGCGTTACCTGGATACCTACTAAACATCAACTGTCTGTCATTCAAAAACTCGGGCTTGCAAACGTTATAGTAACGTTAAACAGGACAAAAAAACGATTGAAATTTATAAACGTAATTAAAATAGAAAACCGAAAATAAAAAATAATTGAATAACATAAAGTAATATATAACGTTTAACAACATTTTTAATATATCATTAAACAAAACATTACGCAAAACGTAATTCATAGAATATTATTAAACAAAAAAAAAAACGAAGCAATTTAAAATCCATTTACTTAAAAGTTATAATATTGGTTTCGTAGAAATATTTATTCTACGAAATTTAGCAATCAATCTTAGTGATCAATCCGTGAATTTATTACATTCTGTATCCAGGCCATTTCCTGCATTAAATATTATTTTTAACGATAAATAATAAACGCAATATATGTATAACGTTTTACTTTTAAATAACGATAAATGCAAAAATTGTATAACATTTGGGTTATAAATAAAGTAAAACGAAATTTTGATTTCAAATTGAAAAAACATCTTTTAGTCATAGATGACATTAAAAAAACCTCCCAGTATAAACTTGATAAAAACTAATAAAATCTCCAACCGGTCAAAACATTGACAATTTGTACAATATTTCAACAAATATTGAATTTTAACTCCTAATTCTTTTTCGAAATAAGATTTTATATACCTAGCTTTAAAATTTGTTTCTATAGATTATTGACACTTTTTTGAACTTTTCTATGTGTCCTGAAGTTTTGATAATCGGATTTTAGCACATCGGAAGTTTTTTGTACCAACGACACTATATTATTACAATGATTTACACCTGATAGCTTAACTTAACACTCATCTTTCGTATTTTCAGAATTTGAATAGTATGTTTTATAATTTAACAATTATATAGATCCTACTTATTTTGAGTTCTGTAGACCTGAGGTAGTCGTTGTCCACCCGTCGACGGCAGTATCTATGCCGCCGCGGCTAGGATGCTCAAGATAAGTATCGACATCGATTCCCCAGGGGTCAAGGTCAGCAGCATGAGAAGGTCAAGGGTGGGGGATGTAGTTCTCACGCTTGAAAAAGGATCGGTCCAAAGAAAGGTAAAAATGAAGAATGTCTTCTAAGATAATATAGTTGAGTTATTGTACAATATGTGCTAAAATGCCAAATTTGATAGAATAGAATTCTTCCTATGTAATATTATTGTTTTTACAAACCTTGTAAAGGATGGCGTGGGGAGGAATGGCTTCCGAACATCCTATTTCACTTATATTTGTTTGTTTTCAATAAATGATAAGACATCGCAGCAATAATGTTCATGCGGATTCCTGCAAAGTTTTTGATACCGATTTAAAAAAAAGGTCCTACTTATTTAAATTTTAGAAAAACATAGAACATAATATTATGTGTAGTTAGGTTATAATAATACGATAAGTACTTAGATACACTAATTAGATTAAGTTTTTAAAGACACATTTAGGTATGTGCCTAGTATCTTGTTAGTAGTAGAGCTGAAATTAGGACCAAACGGGTAGAGTGAGATCATCCGCAGTGGTGTAATTTTTGAGTAAATATTATTGGGGGCGATTGTAAATTCCACCGATTTACAGGTAGCCGATTTTAGCGTTGGATTTATAATATGTAAATTCCACCGACACATTTTTTTTACCTGAAAAAAAATGTAAATTCCACTGGTACGTATTTTTGACCTGAAAACACGTAAACTCCACTGTGAATTACAACTATTTTTAGTTAAGCTACACATCAACTTTCGACTGTCTTATCTAAACCTCATCTTAACGACTGCAGATAATATCATATACTCATATCGCGAAACGAATTCATTCGATAAAATATTTTTGAAGGCACATTTTAGTTCGTGAGTTCGTCCGTTCATTTCAAAATGAATGTATTAAGTGAAATAATCAGTAAACGTGGAAATATGTTGCTTTGTTTGAATAACTTTAAGTATTACAAATAAACAATCTTAAAGTCCAGCGAAGAAAAGTGGCGGTGTGAAAATAAAAAGTGTTCCGCAGTTTAAAAAACAATTAATTCTGGAAAAAATTGATTAATTACATTCCAACGAACAGAACATACTCACGATGTGTCAGCCGAAAATAACCTTCAACGACAAGTCCTTAGTATCGGAGCAAAACGAAAAGCAGTAGAAAATAACTGTGAAGCACCAAGGAAAATTATCAAACACATATTAGACGAAAATTCATTGGACGGAAATAACAGTACAATACAGGTAAGAGATGTAAATTATGCTAAAAGATATTTGTATAATGCTAAGAGAAAGACAATCCCAAAAATACCTAAAAGTTAATTTGATATTCATAATTTTTTAAATAAAACCCAATGTATGACGAGTAGAAATGAAAATTTTCTTCAATATAATAGTAAAGAAAATGGTATTATTATATTCTGTTGTAAAATAAACTTTGAGGCTATGTGTAAAACAGAAATTGTTTAAATGGACGGAGCATTTACGTATTGCATAAAGCATTTTTTGCAGCTATTCACTATACATGGATACTTAAATGGTCATTATGCTCTTTTGTGTTTTTGTGTATTAAAAGATAAACACGTGTCCACTTATTTGGAATGCTTTAAAAGCATTAACGAAATATGTTCTGTATTTTATGATTTGGTCTCTGAACCAAAAAAAATCATTATTGATTTTGAATGAGCGATACACAACGCATGTGATTTAATTTGGCCAAATGCGAAATTGATTGGTTATAAATTTCACGTTGCACAAAGTTGGTGGAGATCAATCCAAAGATTTGGTTTAACGGAAGATTATAAAACAAAAACCGAAGTAGGTAATTGGCTTAAAATTTGCTTTAGATTAGTATTTTTAGACTCTGAAGATATTTTTAATTTTTTTGCAATAGAACTAATGTCTATAAAGCCCGAAAACTCAAAACTTACAAAATTTGTAGATTATATTTTAGACACCTACATTACAGAAGAAGCATTATTTATATAAGCTCAATGTAGCACTGAATTGAATTTAACTACGAATGCATGCGAGTCATTTCACTCACATCTAGCTCAATCCTTTTCTAATATACATCCAAATATACACCACTTTACAAAAGCTCTATTAGATATTAAAGCATTCATTTACATTAAATTAAACAGCATCAATGAACCTAATAACCTTAAAAATTCACACTCAAAAACACGCCAAAAATATTTAAACACCATAATTTCATCATTCAAGGAAAACAATATTACCACTATGCAATTTGTCAAAGCTGCATCTAAACATTATCAAACCAAATTTTAAATTTTCTTTAAGTAATTATTTTTTTACTATTAACTAGCTGTGCATTATTGATAACTAATAATTGTATTACACATATTTTTTATTAATTTAATTTAAATATTTTTTCAACTAACTACTAACTATAGTGATCACTATTGATTAGTATATTTTTTATTTTAAATTTGTATAATAAAATATAATATATATAAATAATAAATTTGTACATAAATTATGTAGGTACCTTTTACTTACAGTATAATGTTAATTAATAATTATATTATATTTTTCTATTTTTTTTTATATTTATTATATCTTAACTAACTAGTGATCATTCTTAATTATTATATGATTTTTTTTTTTAAACTATTGTATCTAAATACAATAATTAATATATTATAATAAATCTGTACCCACATAAATTATATAATCTTAGTTAATCAGTTTAGATTTGAATTACAATTTTATTTACATTATGTTACTTTTATTTCAGATAAAAAACGTACCGGTGGTATTTACATTTTTTCAGGTAAAATAAACGTACCGGTGAAATTTACATGAAAAGATCTAAAAAGGTAACAATCAGTGGAATTTACATGCGCCCATTATTGGGGGTTGGGATATAATTAAGATTTTTACCTACTGTTTAAAAATAAAGTCTGAGATGAGGTGACGACCTTCTACACAAAAAATAATTTAACAAAAATAAATTTGTACATGTATACATGTAAATACCAAGTATGCCTAAGCTGAGCATAACCCAATTAAAAAACTATTTTTCTTTTAATTTTGTATTTAATTATTTATAACTAGTTGAGGAATCAATTAAAAAACTTAAGTTTTTCCCATTAATTTGAAAAATGAATACGTTAAATAAAAATCATGTGTGTACGTTGTATGGGTAGGCTCATATTAAAATTATAATATACGCCTATCTATATCCAGGGATGGATTGGGAAAACATTTCGGTGCTGGAAAACTGTAATCACATCGGCAGACAGTCGTTTTTAATCTCTTGTTGCACACAATATTATTTAATACCTATACCTAATACTATCCCATTTGTCAATGAAAGTCATTAAATTTTATAAATACTTAAAACATTATTTACTTAAACTATTAGTTGATAAACTGTATTAAAATAAATTATTTATTGACTAATAAATAATAAATTAATACCTATTTATATTAATAAACGATCAAATTAGTTGTTCTTCAGTTACACTAATTGAATACAACAAGCAATAGAAGCAGTTGTAGAATAATAATAAAGGTCAGAATGTCAGATACTTGGATGTTTCTGCAGAAAAATATACCTATTGAGCTATATTTATGGTTATGGTTGTACTTACCTAATCATCGAGGTAAGTATATAATTTATAAATTACACAACTATAGGTACAAGAGCGCACACTTGGTAAGTAATTGGTATTAAAAAAAAATCGTGGAAAAAATTAGAAAATATTTACCTTAGAAAATAATTATATAATTAGATAGTTATTGGAAATGAACACCTTTCTACTAGATTATTATATCCGTTATGTGGTAATCTTTGAACGTTATCGACAATTTTCTTTTTTAAAATGTTTTACTCATTAATTTATTTAAAAATAGAGTTAGCTCTGAAACTTAATGTAATAATAGCAGATGGCAAAATAATTATTCCTGTAATATGTAGATAATAATCATATAAGAAAAAGATGAAATAATTAATTTAAATGATATATTTATTAAAAAAAAGGATTTATAGAGAAATAAATAGAACATTTGAAAGAAAATAATAATTTAATTTTTAGTCTTAATTATTATTAGAACATTTTCTATTAAATTTCTACATGTATAACATATTTTTATGACAATTCATTATTATTATTATTATTTATTACAATATTATATATTATATAACATACATATTATGGGTAAGTAGTTCGTTTTTTTATAATTGCTACAAAAACAAATTTAAAAATTATGCGAAGGTGACTAATTATTATGTACTCATATGTTTTAAAATTTACATACTTACCAATTTTTTTCAATAATTTTTATAATTACAATTTTATTTTAGTTGTTATGATTATTTTTGTGTGTCTTTGGTAAATTATTGTTGCAGGTAGTTCAAATTATGATTAATATTATTCTGTTTGTTAAATTAAAGCAATCATTTATCGGTGTTCTTTAAAAGTGTTATAATATAATATTACCTATAAAATAATTATTAATTAAAAAAAAGTTAATTACTATATCGATATTCATAGATTGTTAAGGATGCAACTAGGTTAAATAAAAAGCGGAATGCTAAGACCCAAATAACATATGACCTTTTTTTATTAGAACGTGAGATACAGGTAGTATCTAGTATTTACCCATGACACTATAGTATGCACAAGCGTGTACACAAACGCTATATTGTTAAATTTTTTAAGCTATCGTATATGGTTTACGGTATTCATCCAATAAAATTTAGCAGGAACGTCTTTTTAAAAAAATATACATTAAAAGTTGAAACGGTAATCGAAAGTTTTCGTTTTTGGCGGAAATGGGCTACACGTAAACCCAAGATCTATTTTTTTTAGTGGAAAAGTGTCATACATTTTTTTTACTACCTGCTAAAACATAACTGAATTAAGTTGACCAATCGTTATTATATTAAGGTAGAAAAATATCTTTAATTTTTTTTTTTTTTTTTGGGGGGGGGATACCTTATTTATTATAGCTTATTTCATAAACAGTCAAAATAAAACAAATATGTTGTCTGTTGTTATTTTGTATTCAATAACGAGTTTATTAACGGTCATTATCGAAATATAATTCTGAATATATATAGTTTTAAATTTCAATTAATATTTTTAAAATAGTGGTAGATTAGGGATGAAAACCTTTTAGAGTTTATATTATACTCAGTGTCTTAGTTTTTATGGACATAATTGAGTAGAGTAAGACCCACATTCTTGCGGTGAACCTAATAATCTATATCAGAGATGGCGAGCCTATAACAAGCGTGTCACAGAGTGACACGCATACGATCTTTAAATGGCATATGCAATTTACTGTTCAAAAAAAAAATTTTTTTATAAATTTCATAATTTGTTTAATATACTTAATATATAGTTATGTGCTATTTATATTTTTAGTGTCTAATATTCTAATGTGTTTAATTTTTTTAGTACTATAATGCTTGAGTTATTTTTTATCATTCAAGCAATGGATGTAGACATTTTTTAAGTTTAAAAAAAAGTTCATCAAATTAGTTGATACACAAGGAAATTAAAATAGAACCAACATTTTTATTTGACAAATAGGTATATAAAAGTTTGTCATCCCTGACCTATATCTTTTGCTGCCTTACAACTTTTATACAGACTATTCAAATTATGCTTGTATAAAGTTAGATTATTGCCTGTATATTTCATATTTATTCCACTATAATTCTATAAAATAAGTCGGAATATAGAATTTAAATACGTACGATAATCAATCCATTCATTGATTTATTACGCGTAGACTATTTATATTTAACATTTGATATATTTTTTAATAGTTTTAAATTTATTTAAGACATAATGACAGCCGTCTGTAAGGCGATTCTTTTTTTTTTTTTACAAAATTATAGAATTTTATATTAAGGACGCATTTGTGGAAGGGATCATTTTATTGTACTTTAAATGCACGATGGCTGTTGGCGGTTTCATTAAACAATTGCCGAAAAGTAAAAGGCTTACGAACAGATATTTGAACTCAATATTCTTAACTACTATTTCGGACCACCTATAATCTTTTTAAATTTATTATTTAGCCTATTTTACAATCCATTTTATTTTACGAACGGGAGTTAAATATAAATCAATAGTTGTAGACTGGGGTAATTATTTAAGAGATGTGTATATTGTGTACAAAATGGAACATCGAAAAAATTGTAAAAAAAAATAGTGGTCTAGTTTTTATTATTATTTATTTTGGTTAGATACATTTTTGTTGAATTAAACTTCAAAATTCATAAAAAATGTTCACAGATAGAATCTGTTTAAATGATAGTAATCTGTTCGAAAACATATTCAAAGATATTTCTAAACTTCGTCCATACCAATTTAATTTTAAAAAAAAGTGGAAAGTGGGTACTGCTCTGCTGTAGGTATCTAGAAGAGTCACTGTTCTATATGTATTAGATTTGAATTCAATGATATAAAATCATTGTATACGAAAAACGATTATAAGCAAAGATGGTTAGCCTATGTTACTGAAAATATTTTATGATATTAAAGTAATTTAATTTACTATTAGTAATACAATAGGCTGAATAAATTTTTACCAAAAACATTTGTATTGGAAAATATCATTGTGTGTATAAAATATAGGTTATAATATAGTTTAAAAGTTTCAACCATATAATCATATAATTAATCATATAAACATATAACCCATAAATAATATTTTTAAACTACAGTAAAATATTTAACATCGTTATTCTTCGTTTAAATATCTAATTTAGCTCAAATTTGAGCTTGGAATATTTATAAAAAAAACTTTGTTTATATATTTTATAGATGTTTTGGTTACAGTATGAACTACTTATGAGAAATATAGTTTTAAATTTTCAATCCTTAGCTATACAAATTAGATATTTTTTATTTTTATTTTAATTGAAAATAGGTACTACCAAAGTTAGCGGTTTTACATTTTAGTGTATTGATGATTTATTATCATTTCTAAATACAGTAGCATGGATACGAGTATTGAAATATCTATCTATATATATATACGAGTAACTCATATTAATATGTAAATAAGTACTCATACACTAAAGTATGAAACTAGCTTCACTTCAATACGTTTTCACATCAACTCTATGGTTTTTCACAAAAAAGTTTGACGAAATCTTTCTCATCTACTCATTACCCATTTTACAACTGTAGCAGTTTTTCTCATATCAGTATATTCAAGCTAATTTATTTATATATTTTGCAGGCTATGATGATTTTTGAAACTCTAAAACTCAATATAATTTTTCTAGACATTTATAATAGGTGTGACTGTTTTCTGCGTTCAGATTTCATCCAAATCATATCATTTATTGCAATTATTTAGGTAAATCGAATATATATATATATATATATTACGGTTATCAAATACGTGAAAATAAAATCGTACATAAATCTAAATATTTTTAATAACGAAAATAAAGTGATAATTAATAATATATTATTATGTAAGCACATAAATATAAAATTGCAGTGATGTGCTTTCTGTTAATGGTTCCATGTGGGATTGGTGAAATAGTAACGACTAATAGAGAAAACAGTATATAATTGCATATTATATTATATTTTTATCACAAAAAAGAAAAAAAAAAATGCAATGTATACTTGGTCAATACATATTTAAAAATAATATAATAATATAAATTGTGAAAAGACGGTAAAAATATAAGCCAACTGTTTATAATGTAGAAAGTGAGAACTACCACTAATACTTAACGATACAATCGTAATACGAATTTTCTTTGACGAATGCTGTTAAAATTCGATCATTAACCCGTCGTTGGTGACGCTATGAGCATTTCGCTCACATTATTGCTATTTTGTGAACCATTGGCTTAAAATTATTTTGTTCATATTGATATTATTAATATGCTAATACAAGTTACTAATGAAGATAATAACGTAAAAATTAGCTAATCTATAAATAAACTGTCCATGTTATTTCCGTCCAATGTCGACGGTACTGT
>JACXSJ010003096.1:0-29877 GCA_014851325.1 Pentalonia nigronervosa
AGCTACGTCGCGCTGACCAGGACCGTCGGTCGTATTTGTCTGTTGGGCGTATGTCGATCGACTGACTCGCTATTTTTAGCAATGCAAGCGTTTAGTTCCAGGCTGATGACCGACCGACCGTACACACGTACACACATATTTTTATTTATACATTTTATTTACAATTTTATGTTATTGTGTTGTAAATTGTTTATTATATTAGATAATATAATAATATATAAAAAAATGAATATCGATACTGAGCGTGTTATTTCTGAGGTGCATCTTCGACCGCCATTATGGGACCTCTCTTGTGTATTGTACAAATTATTTAAAAACTCAATTAATTAATAACAAAATAATGTACAACAACCGATCGAATTTGCCGTCGGCTAAGCACTAAACACTCGATGACGACCGATGATCAGCGCGTACCGTCAGCGCGCACGGTACGCACTGACCATCGGTCGAGCACTAAATCCAGCCTTATACTACAGATAAATATATTGTAAAAATAAGTATTTAGACACAAATTGTTATTCTGTAAAACGTTATTAGTGTTGTTATGAATAAGTATAAAATAAAAATTGTAAAAATATTGAATATAAATATTTATTATTTGGTAGTAAAATAAAAACTTAATACTTTTTTTTAGATGATAGAAATATAACCTTTACAATTGAAAGATAGAAGATATCATAATAATTAATAAGTACCTATTATGTAATTTGAAAGTAATGGTTATCAATTCTTATAACTGTCAATAAATAATTTTGCATCCATATATAACTTTTTATTAAGATTTTACTCCATAACAGCTTTTTCACTTATTTTAAAATTGAATTTCTAAACTCTTAAAGATTTCAATTTTATTAAGATTATTAAAATAATAATATTGTAGTGAAAAAATGTATTTAAAAATTTAACTCTTACACCGATCATTTTTTTCTGATGACATTTAGGTATAAGGCTGTATATACTCTACACACTTCTATGTTTTATCTATAACTATAATTCATTAGTTATAATCATTCTTAACAAATCTAAATTGTATTCCACTAATTAAATTTAGTAAGGTTCAAATTTTTAGCAAATTGTATGTACGGCAGATTTTATTATATATGTTTAAAGTTAATATAAGTAAATTCCAGTCTTTACATTGTTATAAATTTATAATACAAGAATAAAAAAATAATTATAATTTCATTGTACCATTAAATAGTACTAATTTTGGAACTCAAATTCCAGGAGTCTTTTTATTATGTAAATATAATATTTATTTAGCTTATTTTAATAATTTCAACAACTATAAGAATTGTATTAATAATATTTTCTCCTGTATATAATTTTGTTATTAATTTTTATTTTTATATTTTTTTCTTCTTTTTGTTTTACTTTGAATATTGCATTATAATGTTACATGTTAAGCTTTTAGTTTTATTTTATTATTAGTTCAGTTTTAATTACTCATCCATATTCAAGTATTTGCTTATTTGATGAACTTGCAACTTATTTATTTAATATATTCATATTATTATTATTTTTATGTTAGAAAGTCGTTTTGAAGTGTAGATTTCATGACAAATTCAAATATGTTTTCATAAATTTTGTGGGATAAGTAAAATACATAAATAATACAATAAAATTGTCAAAATATTGATTCTTTCGACCAAAAAACAAAAAACAAAATTAATAAATAATAAATATTGATGTAGTGCGTTATTACAGTCCTCTATTTCTTTTCCACACTAATGATTACTAATTACTTTATACACAATACACATTTACACGAAACACACATAGAAATTGCCTATATTGAACTCCTTAAAAACGTTTGATATCAAAACCCATTCATCCCACTAATCTTGTAAATTAATTTGTAATTTTTATTGAAGCTCGTCTGTTTGAAATTAAAAATGGTACGTGGTTAGTGGGTACGTCTACGGTTTATTAGAAACGCCGCAGTGGCCAAGAGTGCTCATATCAGTCATACTGAACTATTAAAAAAAATTGATTTAATCAATTTTATAAATTGTTTTTAAAAAAAATTTCTTTTAAATTTTGCTTGATTATACGCCTTACGAAGTCTACGTATCTAGGTCGCACGAGCTAGTCGTTACTCTATTTCAGTTTCGGCAGCGGCGTTTGTGCTATTTGTGATTGCAACGGCATCAGTAATTTATTCAACAGCCATCACGATCACAACACACGTATTATTTAGTAGTTAAAAATATATAGAGTTATCAGTTTTTATAGCTAAGGATTGAAAATTTAAAATAACGTTTTTCATAAGTATTTAATAGTGTAACCAAAAAATGAAAAGAATGTATTAAACAAATAATTTTTTATAAACATTTTGTTCAAATTTGGACGAAATTAGATATTTAAATTAAGAATAACAATGTTATGTATTTCGTTGTAATTTAAAAATATTTTTTGAGGATTCTTGAAACTTTCAAATTATATTATTATATTTTATACACTTAATTAATTTTTCAAACGCAATATTTTCTGCAAAAATGAATTCAACCTACTGTATTATTAATAGTAAAACGAATTATTTTAATATCATAAAATACACTTAGTCATGTAGGCTGACAGACCGTCTTCGCTCAGAATCGTTTTTCGTATACAATGATTTTATATAATTGAATTAAAATTTAACACATCCATTACAACTATTGTGACCCATGCAACACCTAAGGTACAACAAAGCGGTACCCACTTGCCAACCTTTTTTTATATTGAAATATAGTCAAAACAATGTCTTGAAAAAAAATAATTAATAAAGCTTGTTTTGCCATGTAGAAACTTGCACATCTCATTTTTATATTCATATGGGAAATTACACATTTCATTTATAGAAATAAACCATATGTTACTTTTAAAAAAAATATATTTTACTCTTTTGTAGGAACTTACTATTCCTCAACTATTTAATATGTGCGTATAATATTGATTTGACGAATAACTGCATAGGCTGGGACTACCTAATAAATTCAAAGTTAAAAACAATAATATAATATTATATAAACAATATTATATTAATTGATAAATAAAATAAATATAACTAATAAATATTATTAATTTAAATAAGTCTAATATTTTGTGCAAAACTTAAATCAACCAACACAAAAGTTATTTACTAGTAAAGTAACTTTAAAACTAATATTAAAAAGGTCAGCAAGTGGGTCAAAATTTGAAGTTTAGATAATTATAGAAAAAAATTGTACTTATGTATCACTAATAATTTTTAACTGCTATCATAAAAACTTAAGAAAAACCTTGTAATAAATGTTTAAGATCTTACAACTTTTTAATTGATATTCATAGAAAACAATAAAGAAAAAAAAATCAAAAATTTAATATGTTTATAATTAGCTTAAAAAGAGTTAAAACATTTTTTTAATTTTACGGTGTATAGAAAATGATAATTTCAATATTCCATTAAATTTAAAGTGTCTACGATTATTTGTTATTAAATTATAAGAAAATCGTTCCTTGAGAAATCGGTAATTTACAGATATTCAAATATTCAATGTTTAATTTCAAACATTCATAAAAAATTAGTTTGACTTTCTGGTAAATTTTTTATTTATGAAAGGTAGAGAAACTTATACTGAATCTTGAATGAAATTTTAAATCTTGGATTTAAACAAAAAATTATAATGAATTTCTAAATCAAAAAAAAAAATTACAAATGTTTGTGATTTTTACATATTTTATTGAATATCTAATAGTTAGAATTTACGCTCAACATTTTTCTTTAATTTTCATAAACAACAAGTTATGAGAAGCTTTTTATTCAAATTTGAAGTATTTTGACTGAAAAAAAAAAATTTTTTAATGACAATAATAATAAAATAGGTGGCAAATGGGTATCGCTCTGTTGTACAGTAGGTATAGAATTATACGAAAAATGATTCTGAGAGAAGACGGTCTGTTAGCCTACATGAATAAGTGTATTTTATGATATTAAAATAATTCGTTTTACTATTAATAATACAGTAGGTTGAATTCATTTTTGCAGAAAATATTGCGTTTGAAAAATTAATTAAGTGTATAAAATATAATAATATAATTTGAAAGTTTCAAGAATCCTCAAAAAATATTTTTAAATTACAACAAAATACATAACATTGTTATTCTTAATTTAAATATCTAATTTCGTCCAAATTTGAACAAAATGTTTATAAAAAATTATTTGTTTAATACATTCTTTTCATTTTTTGGTTACACTATTAAATATTTATGAAAAACGTTATTTTAAATGTTCAATCCTTAGCTATAAAAACTGATAACTCTATATATTTTTAACTACTAAATAATATGCAAATATTTGAGATTTTGATGAATTTGATGAAAATTTGAATTTTAAATGCTTATAAAAAAAAGTATGAATTTTTTGTATCTTATATATTTTTAAAACTGCATTTAGAACAGCTTACGAAAAAACTTTTTTTAATTTTCAACCTTTAGCTATAAAAATAGAATATTTTATACATTTTTAAACACAAAATAATTTAAAAATGTTAGATATTTTGATGCCCACATGTTAACTTAAAATTTGTATAAAAAATTATTTTTTTAATATATTTTTTTGATTTTTCAGTTCCATTATAAACTACTTACGAAAAATCTTGTATTAAATTTTCAAAAAATTTTAACCTAACGAAATTTTTTTATTGATATTTAAAGGAAAAAAATTTGAAAAAACTAAAAATTTCTTAAGATTACAATTAGCTCAAACATTGTTAAAATATTTTAAAATTTTTTTGGTATATAAAAGATGATAATCTAAACATTTGGTGAAATTTTTAAATGTCTATGGTTATTCCTTTTTGAATTATATCAAAATAAGAAAATCGTTCCCGAAGAAGACTGGTGAATATCCAATATCTAATTTCAAACGCTCATAAACAATTAGTTTAACTTTTCGGTAAATTTTTTTTTAGAAAGGTAGAAAAACTTATAGAGAATCTTGTGTTTAATTTTAAAATCTTAGATTTAAATATAAAATATTTTATAAATTTTCTAATCAAAAATAAACTGCAAAATTTCGTGATTTTTATGTATTTTCTCGAAATTTCAACTTTAGATGCATATAAAAAAAAACTATTAGAGACTTATACTCAACTTTTTTTTTAATTTTCACTTACAAAAAGATATGAAGAAACTTGTATTAAATTTTCAAGTGTTTTGACCGATTAAAAATTTTTTTATTGTTAATAATAATAAAAAAAGTAAATAAAATAAAAATTGATTATACCTATAAAAAGCTCCAAAAAAGTCAAAATATATTGAAAATTGTATTGTGTATGGAAATTTCTTATATAAGCATTTTGTGAAATTTTCATATATGTAATGTAATTACTTTTGATGTAACACAAAAAAGCAAAATTGATTTTGTCGAAAATTGGCTTCCCGTAGAGATTTCTGTTTTTCCCTTAAATTTTTTTTTGTTTTTCCCGACGCATTTGAAAACTATGAGGAATTTTTTAATTTTAATCTCCAAAAGTACCAACTATATTCACTTTTCTGTCGAAAAAAAATGCAGATGAAGAAAATCGGAGTTCTTTTACCGCTTTTCAATATGGTGACAAACATAAAAAATTAAAAAAAGAACACACATCATTGTAAAATCAATACATTCCTCGCTCCGCTCAGAATCTAAAAAAAATAATAAACCAAAAAATTCTTATACCTATAAATATAGCTCAAAAAGAGTCGAAGCATATTGAACATTTTATGGCTTATATAAAACTATTGGGAATTTTTTACTTTTGACATTTCGAAGTATTAGGTTCACTTTCTTACAAGAAAAGGTGCTGATGAATAAAAATGAAGCCTGAAATTAAAATTGGAATACGTACATTTGAATCTTACTATAAATAGAGCAAGATGTTATATGCTCTTAAAAGTAAAAACTTTTAAAATATGCTCTATAAATATTCATTAATAACTATAATTTGCTTGACTATCTCTACACTTAAAAATAAGATATATGTTCAAAAATAAATAAATAAATAAAAATTAGTAAATAATAGCGAATCAATAAATAATATACAAACTGAATTCTATTGATATTTATTTTATTTTAATTTTTAAAAATAGTTCCTTAATACTTTTTAATATTATTTTAATTCAAATTATTTTATTCATGTAAGTTGAATATTTAACATAGTTAATGAAATTATTTGCGATTTTATTTTTCTCTAAGTACTATTAATAGAAAAAAAGGGTAAGATGATCTGATGTTCAGATTTTGATTTTTAGTAGATTTTGAGTGATAATTCATGATTGAGTAGGTCACTGTAATGTGTGTGTTAAATTTGATTTTTAAAATAAATCATGCTACTTATTTGCGAAAAAAAAGCGAATGTCTTACGTTTATGCTATTATAAACATTAAATACTAATCATTAAGCCGGTTACAGATGGGCGTCAAAGCAAAAATGGTAACGTCTAGAAAAAAAGTTGAACAAACTACAACCGAAAACAATTGAGTTTTGTTTAAAACAAACACGACATTTAAATGTACCTAATTATTAATTGTTCGTGTTATGTATATGGTGTAGCATGTTCGCAATAAAGTAAGTGTATATTTAGGCGCATTACTCTATAGTCTTGTGCGTTTCCGCACTGCTGTTTACTGCGAGTCTCGACTAACAAGTTAAAAATTCAAGACATGTGCCAAAATGATTTCAATTGTGTGTTTGTATGGATAGTTGTTTTCAAGGAAACCGATTTTCGTTTTCCTGTCACTCGTAAAACTTACGATAGTAAACAATAAAAATGTACAATAACGATACCTATACCTCACCTACACTTCATACATTATGTATATAATATATATTATATACCTAATGCGCCAATTTTGACCCCGACCAAATTTCTTATCTTGATTTGAAAAAAAACAGCATTCATTGCTCGTATCACGTAGACTGAAGTGCAACGTGGTATTAGGTGTTGACTGGTACAAGCGGTGAATTCCCGATGACGTAATTTACATACACAATAATGGAATGTGACGCGTGAACAATCAAACATACTCATTGCATTTCTGTTAATTATATTACAAAATATAATATAATATTATTTATGCCTACATATAAAATCAATGTTATATTATTGAATTAAAATGATTTGGTGATTGGAATCCGTATTATCACATCACTACAGCAAGTTATATTATATCCAGTGCCGAATCTAAGTTTCGGAAGGCCGAGGTGCAACTATTAATATTGGAAGCCCCTTAAAAAAAATTGTTTTTTTAAGTCATTTGATACATTAGTTAATTTTGTTTTTGGTATTTGATAAAAGTGAAAATGGATTTGAAAAAGAAAACATTTCAACTAGGTGGTACCTCTTGGTTTATAAACCAATAGTAAGGATAAAACTGAGTTTATAACAGTTTAAAATAGACGGATGTGGGTTGTTTCTTAAAATACTATTTTTCTTGATCATTATTGAATATTCTTAATAATTTATCACTTTATAAAGTTAGAAAATCTAGGACACCGACCTGAGACTCCTAAAACAAACTCATCCTTGAGGCCCCGGTGTACTGCACCCCTACACCCCTGCTAAATCCGGCACTGATTATATTCGTAAAAAACAAATGCACAATATGCACGTTGATTGTTGTAAATGAATCTAGGATAAAAAAGTCATAGACAAAAAAGACACGAAGTAAGCTATACAGGTGTCTCATTACGTTAAACAATATTTTTGTGTTAAAATAAATTAATACAATTTATTTTTAATACAAGTAGGTAGTACTATTATATTATACAACAAATTACAACAATAACAATAATAATAATAATTATTATTATTAATAAAAACAAACAAATTAATATATATCATACCTACTATGATACCCTAATATTTTGTATGATATAATATTATGCCGAGAGTTGATAAATATTGTTATTAAATCATATAAAAAATATTAAATAAAAAATAAATATATAAAAAATTACATAATAATAATTAATAAAAGCAAAAAATTTAAAAAGTTAGTATAAAATATCTTGGGTACTATTATATAAAGAGACAGCGTTTGTTTGTTTGTTTGTTCGCAAAAATCTCAAAAAGTACTCAATGGATTTTAGTACAGTTTTCACAATTAAATAGGTCTAGACTCAGGGAAAGTTTTACTATATAATTTGTTCGGAAAAATGAATTGGTTGCCGAATAAAATAACAATAATGTAAAAATTTAACCTCTTACGTCGTATTCAGTGATGTCGGGTTCGAACTACAAACGCGTTACAACACTTTTTACCCGACATCCGTCATTCGTGTCGTACTAATAACTTACAATAGGTATCTCGAATTCGCCATCGTTGTAGCAAAGATGTCTATAGTTGAAAATGTGTCTAAAAACGCCGGGGGAATCCCGGAACGGTTACGGCACATAAGGACAGCTTTATATAAAAGATGAATAAATTGTAGGAGATACAAAGTTTACCGGGTTAAATATGTCTATGAAAAATATAGTAATAGCAAAGCGTTGCCGGGTCAACTATAAATTTATAAAAAGAAAATAAACCTTTGACATGGGAATTACACACCTCTTGGAGCCTACCTGATAATTTACTGCTCACATATTTCTGCGATCTAATGCAGTGGATTGTCTACCTAGGTGATTAGATGCATGTAAATGACTCGAGGTTAATTTTAACTTAATATTTGGCTCGGGCAATGCTGGACGGGACAGAATGAGACGGATTGGACTTTTCTCAATAAAACGAATAAAAATATATAATGACCCAAAATAAGTTGAATATTGTTGTAACGATATTATTTAGTACATTTTAACGGTTACATTATAAAATAAAACATATTATTCATATAGATTTGGTATAATTAATTTTTTTAATGGGCAATGAAGCGTATGGGATCAGCTAGTAAAATATAAAATAAGATATTGATTTTTGAAATGGAAAATTAATACCTTGTTAGAAATATTTAAAATAATCGTATAGTATGTGCAAAAATAGCTGTCAAAAATTCATCCATGGTTCGTTATTTAAAACCATAGTTACATATATAACATTATATAATTTAGCCTGCATGTTTTCATGTTTTTTTTTTTTTTTTGAGGGGGGGGCTTATATTACCTAACGTAAATTGGGCTATTTTTGTTTCGTCGGAAGACAACTGTAATCGCATTTTTTTGATTAAGCCCAGACAGAAGGGTGTTGTGGCTAACTAATGGTGGGATGTTTCGAAGTTTTATACCATTATTCACACCATTATTATATCTAACAGACCTGTAAGACCCGTGGACACACGTAAAATCAAAATAATCTATTAAATCTGTTGCCTCCGGTGGCAAAATTGTTTTTAAAAAAATTATTTCTTTTAAAACTTTTGTTTTGAGTAAAAATGCCAAACTACCAAGCTTTCTACAAAATATACTAAAGTTACCATTATTTCGATACATATTTTAAAGTCGGAGACTTTGTATTTTCTTATGCGTGTTTTGAGTGAGATGATAAAAGCACCCTTTTATACAGATATGGTTTCCAATAATATTTTTTAATGCTTTAATTAAAATCTACGTAAACTAAAGAGGATCAAGATACAATTCCCTCTCATTATATTTTTCTAATAAAATTTTAATAAATTGTTCATATGTAAACTGTGTTTTTATTTTTTATAAGCAAAATACAGGTGTAATAAATATCGATTTCACCTGAATTCTTATTTTACATAGTTGTTGAAATTCAATCGATGATAATCCAAAGCTGCCATCCATGAATCATTCTTGGGCTTCTGATAAAAATTTTAACCCATCATCAGTGGCGAAAATTGTTATACATTCATCAGAGTTTGAACCATTATCGTATAACAAAAATTTTTTAAAATGGGGCTCACCAATTGTGCATTAATCGCCTATTAATAAATAATACAAAAATTGTAATCATCGAATTTTTTTTAAAAACCATAAATAAAAGCATAAAACAAATTAAAATGCATGTAGTTGAAAAAATCTGGAGGACGCTAAAATACAATCGTCATTATAGTCAGTTCATTTAATTTTTAACGAATGTGATTACCTACCTTCAATTGATCTAGAACTTGAATCGTTTTTTGGTCGTTGTCTTTTCAGAATTCCTTTTACTGTGGCATTCTAGCTTTGGTTTTAATTTCTATTTTGGAAACATTTTTGGCAAATATTTCTACTGGACTTACCATACTAGATGAATTTACTTGATCCTTCATTTTTTGTATACATTTAAAAAAAAACTTAAAGTAACATAAATAACAGAAAAAGTAACATTATGTTATAAGATTGTACGATCCACTGATAAACACATACTGTGATCTTATAACTTACATACATACATTTAATATTTATTAGGTGTGTAATATTATAATAGGAATTTTAAATTGCGTACAAAGTATAGACAGTAATTATACAATAATCGAACCAGCGTATAACTAACAATTTTTGAATGACTATATTGTGAAATAAAATCAGCTGTAATTAATAAATTGTATACACACACACACACATATGTATAAATAATTTAAGCACTAGTTTTACCTTATACATTATATAATAAGCTTATTGAAATAGATAGATATGCGATTACTATATTTCAATATTTGAAAGCTTGTACGTACCTACCTAGGTCGTCATAAATTAGGAATAAAGACTATAATAGTCTATTATATGACTTTTAATGGTATATACTTTTATAAATATCGAAATTTACTACGAGTTGAGTTGCAATTAATGTTTTCTTGAACTATGTACGACATGGAGTGATATACAAATAGAAGAGGTGAGAAAGTGAATAATATTTCTGCGTTTTACGTACATCTTAAAAGCAGTACGATTTAACTGAATAGTTTTTTTAGTTTTGTGGTAGCGAAAATTGTTTCCTATTTTTAAATAATATTTTAAATATTAGGTATAAAAATGTTATATAACAAATAACAACACTTGTCACATAGTTAAATTATTCATACTATTTTATATTCCAATGATTAACTAAAAAATAAATGTATATTTTTAATTTCTATAGTTATAAATCATAATAATAGTTAATAAAATATGAAATGTAAAAAGTGTTATGCATTTAATGATAAATCAGTAATTTAATAATTTAAATAATATTGTTGTATCATGAAATAAAACATAAAGTGCTGAATGGAAATTCAAAAATGCAGTTTCATCTGTATGGTTGCATAAAAATTTTATAAATAAACGTCTACAACTATAAATTATTGCTGTAGTCGTTCAAGTCAATAGGTAATCACTATAAATTTCATAAAACCCATGTCATTATAACAAAATATAAAATTATCAATAAACAAGTAATAATAATTATCAAGTTTTTCAATAATATAACATCACAATAATCGATTGTTTATCATTTATCAACAGGTGTGTATACTATATATGTATATAGTTTCCAGCTGTAAGGACAGGTCCCCTTCTCTTGCGATAAGAGACATTCAGTTTTTGGCAAAAACCTTGTCGGAATAACGTGCACGATGCATAATCTAATTTCAACCCGCATTTTTTCCTTTTCGCAGATCTCAAGGTCCTCTTCGCTATAGGAAATGGTAAAAATAATAATAATAGTAAATGGTGTAATAGCAGTCATGTTAAAACACCACGCACCAACAAAGCGACGCTACTTAAAAAAAAAAAAATACGAATATAATTTATAATAATATGTGTATTATGTATGACCTTTCGAACGCTACCGTTTTTTCACCGACAATAACTTATAGATATTCGAAAACCATTCGTCTGTTCGCGCTTATTTAATGTTATTATTTATCGATGATTACATGGTAGCCCAACATACGACGACGGGCTTAGAATGCGACAGTGCTCCATCAAGAATATACAACTGGATAATAATATTAAAACAATAATGTGTATAATTATTATATCCTTATTATGATAATACATCATAATATTATTATTATTATTATTATTATTTTACGTGATGGAACGCGGCGGTGACAATAATCACGAATACATTTCAGTGACGAGTACCTACCTATATTTTGGTATTATTTACAACATACCACGACACACGTGGTAACGTGGAAACATTTGGAAACGAGTGCGATGTGAAGCGCATAGATAAACCTAACTTATCGCTGGGTTATTACATAATATTACAAGTATGTCACCGACCACCGCCGTAAACTGAACAACGAATTCCGAACGAATTTTACATAACATCCGGCGGTGGTCGTGTTCCGATGGCATTTTATTATATAATTATATTATACCACGTGCATAATATATCGTAAATAAAATAGTAATAATGTTATATTATGTATGCCACCTGCGTCTAGGTCGAATATAGGGAAAAAATGACAAAGAAAAATATGTCAAGTAAAAAACGACAAATTATGTGTTTTCACTTAAATTATTTGCTGAGTGAATTAAAATGTTTAAAAATTAAAAAAAATCTTTTCCAAGTCAATTGTGCCAATAACGTATTGACTGCCGTCTACCAAAACTACATACATCTATTGGCTATTTTTAATTATATATTATGTATTATGAACTTGGTGCTTGATAAATCAATAAATGATAACATGCGTGTACTAACTAGGTCAAAGATTCCCAACCTATTTTACCTAGATTCTATGTCCCCGGCGTAAAGAGAAAAAAATAGTTTTGAATACCTGGTTTATTTATTACCTTTATTTTTATTCGTCAAACAAACAGTTAAAATAAAAGCCTTCCATAATTTTACATTAGAATGATACAAAAAAACTGTCGCCTGAGTTTTGACGTACAGCAATATATTATTATTATCGCTTGAAACCGTATTGTACGATGCGCGATACATTTTATTAATTTATTCATTATACATTTTATAATAATTTTTATAATCACATACCTACAGTTTTAAAATAATAAATTTGTGTTACATTGTTACCGCGGGTGATCATATTATGGTAAATTAATAATGATGAGATTAATAATACACCGAAAGACAGCGGCAACCAAAATACTCGTATATTAAACATATTATGATAGTCATTTAAATGATAATGATTTATGTTTAAAAATCACTTATTTATTTTTTAAATCAATTAGAACGTTTAAATTCACAAATGCAATTTGAATAGTATACGAAAATCAACTGTCTCAAAAAGGATATTTGTTATCATTTTATTTTACTTGAAAAAAATTAAAAAAAGTAAAAACACATTCTGTGTCGTTTTTTACCCTTGTATTTTACTGATTACTCTCTGGGTGACACACGCGTTTAATTCGATTTTAACGAAAACGAGACGTGTCGATCATTATTGTATTGTTATTATTTATTTGCATTATTAGTGTTATTATTTTTATTACGGTTTTCACCTTCGAACGCGTCGTCGCGTACAGGAACCTCGGGACCGCGCGGCGAGCTTGGTTTTGTGTACGTATTAGCGCGATAAATGTAAAAGGTAAAAGAAAATCAAATTAAATCAAACGTAATTATATTATTATGTAGTAAAACAAATACGCATTAATCCACCAGCGGCCGCAGCATGGAGGTTGTCGAGTAGGAGACGGTGGAGGAGGTGTGCGTCGATTATTATTGCCATCGTCGTCGTCTTGTTTGCATTGGAACAACGGTGTAAAAAATATAATATACAATGAAATTGCATTTTAATATTTCAGCCGCGTGAAAAATATTATTATAGTTTTGTTTCCATTATACTTTCAATACATTAATCGTAGTCGCTGTTCTTATCGGACCGGACAAAGGCCGAACGATAAGATTTTAGTCAAATGCAAGCAATCGATTCCCTACTCTCGACTTGCGTCTTCGTTGTTTGCGCAACACATACCTCTACTCGCACGCACGCACACGTTCGGCCGTTAATGGAGCGATCGCCGCTCGCTGTTCGAACGATTGTCACAGTCAGTCACGTGAAATCTGTCGGCGCCACTCGTCTCACTCGTCGTTGTCGCGTGTGCACCTTGCTCGTCTCGAAAATTAATCGTCGTCGCCCGGAAAGGCCTTCCCGTCCTGCAGCAGAGAGCAAAACATAGACGGAAAAAAAAAACAACCATGCGAGCCACCGTTGCAGACGTCCGCGGGCTGATGACGATTGTCGTCGTACTGCTGATCGGTGCCGTCCAAGCCACCAACCATCCACGTGTTGTAAAGCAATCGGCTGGCAACACGATAAAAGTCTTGAACGAGAAAGGTATGCGATATGACATGTCGAATGCTCGCGGTCTCGGTTTCGTTAATTTTAGGCCATTCTATTTGACACTAAAACGAATAAACTACTTAATCTCTATACACGATAGGTACAGAAATACGAAAATCTACGCTTTTATTTATTTTTAATTGAGGGAGTATTTCTGTATTTTTGAAAAAAAATCTTGACACCGTGATGGTGGTAAAAATCGCAATTCCGGTTATGCGGCTTGGGTGTATAATATTTAATAAAAGACCTTGTCTCGTTAACGTTTGCGATGGATGATCAAATTTCAATCAGTATTTTTCTTTTCGTAGTTATATCCCAATGTCAATTTTGCAATGGGAAATGGCAAAATTAAAAATATAGTAATAATTGTAATAGGTGCGATAACAGTAATGGGAAAACACCACACATCAAATATTAAACATTTGCAAATTATTTTGTAGTTAAACGTTTTTAAAATGTTAAATTTTTGAAAATGGTCAACAAGGTTTCTCGTAAGTAGTTTATAGTGTAACCAAATTAAAATTAAACAAATATATTACCATGGCTGTGTTTTATAGGCATTTCAAGTAAAACATTGGACTAAATTAGATGTTTAAACGAAGAACAATAATGTTAGTTATTTCGTTGTAATTTAAAAATATTATTTACGAGGACTTGAAACTTTTAAAGTATATTAATGTATTTTATACACACAATGACATTTTCAAATACAATGTTTTCTGCAAAAATGTATTCAACCTACTGTGTTAATAATAGTAAAAATAATTATTTTGACAGCAATAATATCGTAAAATATACTTCTTAGTGATGTATGCTGGTAGACTATCTTTTCTCAGAATCGTTTTCGTATCCAATGATTTTATACCATTGAATTCAAATCATCCATTACAATGACCCATTCTACATCTACTATACAACAGAGATAGACCTTTTGGATTCTGATTGGAGCGAATAATGTATTTGTTTTACAATGTTGTGTGTTTTTTTTTTGTATCTGTCAACACTTTTCGGGGCAATAAAATTGTTTTGATTTTCTTCGACATGATTTTTTCTGGTAGGAAAGTGAATCAAGTTGGTACTTTTGGGCGTCAAAAATAAAAAATGCTCAATAGTTTTCAAACACGTTGAGTAAACCAAAAAAACAATTAAAGAAAAAACGGGAATTTTGATAAAATCGATTTTGTTTTTTTTTTTGCGTAATTCAAAAAAAATCTGTAGATACATGCGAGATCATTTACCGAATGATTACACAATCAGTTTTTACACGTCATAAAATTTTCAATACATTTTGATTCTTATTTTTAGACAAGACATTTTTGGCTTATTTTTAATTTTTTTTTATTGTTGAAAAAAATTTGTTCGCTTTATCAAAATACCTGCTTGAGAATTTAATACAATTTTTCTCATAACTCATTGTTGGTGAAAATTTAAAAAAAAAAACCATATAGTTTTTTATAAGCGTCTAATGTTAGATTTTCGACAAGATACGTAAAAATCATGAACATTTACAGTTTTTTTTTATTTAGAAATTTATAGTATAAATTTTAAATATCGATTAAAAATTTTTTATTTGCTCAAAAAGCTTGAAAATTTAATACAAGGTTCGTCATAAGTTGTTATAAAATTATTTGAAAATTATTGAAGATACATAAGCACATTATTTTTTTATAAGTATTTATATTTCAAATTTTGACCAAAATTCATCAAAATATCAAACATTTGCAAATTATTTTGTAGTTAAAAATTTATAAAATAATCAATTTTTATAGCCAAGAATTGAAAATTTAGAACAATATTTCTCGTAAATAGTTAATATTGTAACAAAAAATCTAAAAAATATATTTACATAGTTTTTCTATTAATATTGAAAATAACTTTTATGTTCAATTAAAAAGTTATAATTATATAATTAATACAAGATTCCCGATAATTTGTAGTCACTTTCGATATTTTAAAAATATCGAAAATAAAAATACAATTATATATAATTATATACATGCATAATTTTAGGTTTATAAACATAAGTTTAGAATACCTCTCCATTGTGCCCGTCCGTCGGTTAGTTAAGAGTACATTGGTTATGATATGGCTATATTAATATATTTTTTTTATTATCTGTAGTTAATTTACATAAATCATACATGGAACTATAGTTTATTGCGATTTTGTTAAAATATGTTTAAAAATCGGGATTGAAGCACTCTCACAGAGTGAGCTTTCCTATCTTGTTTCATACTGTGATTATATCACTATCAACGTTTTTATAACACCTATTTAACCGAAATATAGTCGCTCTGAAAATTAATGAAGTTATCAGTACAATTGTGCAGATTTTTTTCTTGAGAAGTTCCCAAATCATAAAATAGTACAATACAATAAGTCTTGCGAATGACGAAGTCCGTTGTTTAGATTTTACTTTATACAAAACTATTGGGTCTAATGACTAATAGCATTGATTATAAATATGTACTAGTATTTGTAAATAATTATAAATAATCAATGCTTATAGTAATATTTGTAATGACTATTAGTCATTAAACGCACATATATACAATAAATTATAATTTTATAATGTATTTTACCAGAAATCCAATTTATGGTCGTTTTACAACGTGTACCGGGTAGTCTAATCGATGCACGATTAATTAATTATTTCCCCAATAATTAAAACTAATGACCTCCTGAATTGAGTTTTTTGCATTACCTAACAAATAATAATTCATTCGCTCACTTATTATTTTATTTTTCCTGAGCTATCAAATAATATTCAGCCGTGAAATATAAAATATTATATGGATTTATTATATAATAATAATTTATAAAAACGAGCAAGAGTATACCATTTGTATATCATTATCATATTGTAGAGAGGATGGGTGAGTGAGTAATGGGTTATAAGTATTTGTTATTTTTCATTGCCACCACTATACAATAATTTTAAGTTACCTTTACATATACCACGAACATATTCACATCGGTCTATGCGCGCAGTACCTCGGTGTTGACAAATAAGTTAATAACAGTCATTCATTTATATTTATTGTACATTCAGTTTGTTTTATCAGAATTAATTCAACCTACCATATAACTATAGTAGCAAAAAAAAAAAAAATATTTATAGCAATATAAATACAAGACAAATAATATCCTTAGTCCTTAGAAATATTAACTGTCGGACTGTCTCCGCTCAGAATCGTTTTTCATCGTATACAGTGATTTTTCATTGAATTAAAATTCTATACATTCGTTACAATTTACAGTGTTATTCATTGACATGGTACACTCGTTGTCTACTAACAGCACAGCGATTTCCTTGATTTTTTACTTCCTCAATTTTTGCTATGGTCCACCGGAGCCATTGGATTTGGAAATTCTTACCGCATTCTGAAAGTTGTTCATAATACATTTATCTAAAAATTACTAACCGTTGGTAAAGTTACCAACCGATACCCACAGAAATTACGTTTTCATATTAATTGCAGTACAAACAATATGGCATTTTGCTTTTATGTAGACCCATATTCATGTGATTTATTGATTGAAAAAGACATTTGTGTAAATTTTCATTTTTCATTACGATGTTTGGAAGTATGTTATGTTTTTATTATAAACTGTATACAGATTATTTATTAAGACTTATGAATAAGTTATGTTAGTACATTTAAAAATATATTCTGTACATTTCATGAATGAACTACTCCTGTGACAAAAATTATAACACACGGATGAAAATTATATTATATACATTTGCAATTAAGGTACATTTTAACAGTTTGTAAAACTAGTTTATATGTATTAATAATATATCTGAATTACGCTCTTCATTTTTTTTTTTAGTTAACGATGATGGATGTTTGAATATTAAATGTTTAAATTTTAATTTAGATATAGTATATGCACATTATGTTAGAAACAAGCATCTAAATGGCTAAATGTAAGTAGCGGTTTATTATAAATTTTAAGAACTCTTTATTTCCCATGCAATTATGGACCATTTATTTAGTTCGGAAAAGAGTTTGATAAAATTCATTTACACTTTACACTAATGTGCCACGATATCCAATTTATATAATGAAAATATTGAAATATTGAATAATATTTAATATGCATATTATAGATAACATAAGATATTCGTTTGAATTACAACAAGCGTAATAATAACACGGAGGTATTATAATATTAAAGTATAACGTCATTTCTCATTACCTATATCGTTTTGACTGGTCATCGCTATCACATTTCTGACACTTGTTATGGTACATGGTTGTATGAGTAATATTATTCGTAAACCGATGTTGGGTTAATATCGTATGTTTATATCGTATAAATATTTAATTCGTAATAATAGCAATAAGTAATAACGTAAACAAGGCAAAACCATGTTTTTTTTATTGTGAATCGTTCGTAGTTTCGCCATCGATTGTGGTCGGTTTCATCGACTTCATCGTAATAGAAAATCACTGCTCGGAAACGATCGCAAATGTTCCGTTGTCGTAATCGTAAAGTTTAGACACATAATGCATAGTAATATTATAATACCCAATGTAAGTGTCATATAAATAAGTTAATAGATTTATAGTGTTAATAATATTTATGTACTAAATTGTTGGAAAAGGATTAGTAGTTTTATATAAGTATTTTTAGTTTCATTCTGATTCACAAGTAAAACTTGTATTTTTATATAAACACAAACCTTTTTAAGGCTTGTTACTAAATCATTTATACTCATGATTTAAAATATATCAAACAGTTAATTAAACAGTAGGTAGGTATAAATAAGTAATGGTATAATATAGTAAAATATTTAGTAATAAATAATCGGATTGGGTACTCAAATTTTTTAAACAAATTGTTATTGTAATTTAAACTTTAAACATTTTTAAATGTCAGGGATTTTTTTAATATTTGAATTTCGAAGACACTCCGCTTCTAATCAAACCTGGCAGTCGTCGGAAATCCAGAAATTTTTTTTATTTGGCAAACAAACGTTAAAAGTCAAGAATGAAAATATCTTAATATCTAACTGTGATTTTATTATTTTGTTTGTTATCATTATTGTATTAAGTAAGTACACAGAAATTATTATTATTTAAATTATTATTATTTATATTGACTTCAAAAAATTATAAAGATTAACCCAGAACTTCAATCATTTATGTTTATTTATAATGCTTTTATAAGATGTTCACTTCTGCCTTCAATAGAAATTTTATTTATGTTTCGCAAAATGTAAATATAAAAATTTTAATTTACATCTTCCTCTTTTTAAGTCAGGCTTTTTGTGTATGATTATTTTGTTAAAACTAAATATTTGAATAAGAAAAACCTAACACTTTTGTTTAGTTTAATCCTTCAATTATTTGTATAAATTTACTATTTCTATATTTGTTTACAATAGGTATAGCTGTATAACATTGTACCCTGTTGTTCGTAGGAACTTATTTGTTTTTTAATAGTACGTGTCTATTGACATTGAAGTCCTAAAAATAAATTTATTATTTAATTTCAAATAATTTTTTAACTTTTTTTTTTATCATTAAGTTTCAAATTCCACCCTTAGTTATGATATTTGTATCTGGAAACTTAAAATCGTTTACAATTATTAAATCATACCTTTATACCTAATTATAATAATCTGTGTTGAATTTATAGACATTTTAAAAGAAGATATGTTTCTACAGGGACCTTAGGATAATTATTGTGTCAGGGTGGCCAAATCTTAAGCCAGACCAATACTGATTAAAATTACTTATTAAAAATCAATTAGAAACCGGCTTATAATAACTGTAATATTATAATTTTAATACTAATTGCGTACGGTGCAGATAAATTATAGAGTTAAGATAACAACTATATCATTTTTAATAGGCAGCTAAAAATAAATGACTTCGTTTAGCATTATTTAAAAACTAATTTATCTGCATAAGAGACTAGCGAGGTAAATAATAATTGCAGTATACTTTTCAGTGTTAACTTATAGGTACTGTTGGAAGGTATAATAGCAAAAAAGATTTAGCCCAATCAGACCCTACAAAATTAGTAATGATAATTATCATTATTGTATTTTGTATATTGTACTCTTAACGCCACTACTTTTTTATTTCGTTAATGCTCAGCCTTGATAGACGCCAGTAGGTATCTAATATGGTAACACCACTTAATTTGTATTATAATCATCTTTTTTTTATTGATATCAGTGGATTCTAGAACATTGTTCCTACACTATAGTATTAAATAACAAGTTTTACACCTATATCGCTATAATGTTATTTACCTATTGCGTAACATTTAATACAGATTACATACAGATATGCAGTTACTAGTTACAGGTACCTGTTTGGTGTCCCACATAAAATTTACTTCTTTTAGATTTGATATTGTAGAGTTCTTTTCTGATCGATAATACTAATAATTATAATAATAATATAATGGTTATATTGTAGTATATAAACAGTAAGTAGACATTATTTATGGAGATCTGAAGTTTTTTCTAATTTTGATCACCGTAATGATTAAGATGGAAGTAAATAGGTAAGATAGTATTCATGACGACTAGCGACCACGGTTTAAGAAATATTTTATATAAAACTACTGTTTATCATCTATTTTTATCAATGGTTTTAGTAATGCAAGATACTCAATAAATAAAAAAGAATATTACTTGCTTTTTTTAATCGTTTTGAAAATTGGTGTGAGCAATATTAATATATTAGGTAACTTTTATTATTTTATATAAAGTGTACCAGTAATATTCAACCAAATAATAAATCCATCATGTAATGTATGTCTATAAACATATTTCTATTATGCACTTTAATTATCCTTAGTAGGAACATAATATTTAAATAACTCGAAAATTAATCGTTCAAAATTTAATTTAAATAAGTACTACCTCCTACATTAAAAAAAATTCGCAAAAAAAAATGATCTGGTGAATAATTTAAATTGTAAAGGTAGGGTACTCGTTTGAAAAATAGAAGTTTATAACGCTACAACGCCCCTTATTAAGTGGTAAAATATATTCTCAATAATTTGAAAATATGGTCTTTAAATACATTTAAAAACTCCAAAAATCAATTTTTGAGTAATTGCAAAACATGCTTGGTAAAACACGCTGCGTATACCTATAATACAATATATTATATTGTTGAATTATACGCACGTGCGGGGTCTGCTTACGTTTCTCTACTTTTCCGTATCTTTTAAGCTGATTTTATTACATTATTTTGACACATTGAATATTTTCCAAAGTCATAGTGTCGCAGTCGGTGGGAGATGAAAGGTCGCCTAACTATTAAGACCTATATATATATATACACAAATATATAATACAACGTAGGTATAAAAGTTACAACTTACAAGCATACGTCATATTTTAATACTTGATAGATAAGCTAGTGCAGCTTTTTGATTTATCCAGACATTTAGAGTTTCAGACAGTCTGTGCAATAAAAATAATGATAATGATGAAAATAATGATACGCGTCAAAGTTCGCTTGTATAAACGGCGACTGAGTGGTTTGGTTTGACAACGAATGAATGACTTTCGGGCTGGGTCCAATATTCGACGGTACACGTTTCGTTAAGGTCCGACTCCAGAGATGTGATCTACCTACCTACAGTTGTATATAAATTAAATTATATATGAATATTTCTATGTAAAGTGTATTATAATTATCGTATTTAATTTCAACAGTGGTATCGCTCAGAACTAAACTACGAGTTATGCGTTCACTCGTAAATGTTTCGTTAAAACTTTTCTCACTTTGAATTTAATAGTCATAATCTCATATTTAGTACATAATATTTCAAGTAAATTATTTTTTTCAAATTTTTACGTTTCGCTATAAAAATTACTATTTTTTTCCAAAAGAAACGAAAATCATACATTAATATCAAAATAAGATCTATAAAACAATTTTATTCGTAAAACATTTATAATAGACAAAAATCCGAATACTATTATTGACTTTGGTTGTAAGTGTCTTAAATTTATTATATAGGTACATTACATTAAGCCGGCGAACATAAATCTACTTGTATCTTCATTGTTGAATATTATTTGTTGTATAATCTTACACCCGCTAAAGTGTGGCGATTATGGCCTACGTGTTTACCATAGTGGATTATATAAGATTATTGTGTTATTTGACGATTTTATTTTACTTTTAAGCGTGTATACTCGGATATCTTCTTAATACATACTTTTAATATTTATATTGCATTATTGACATTATAATTTAATTTTAATCTATTTTATTACGTGTAACCATGTTGTTAGTTATCGTCATAATTATTTTAGAAATACGATTCTGATTAGAACTGATTAACCATTTTCGAGTGGAGAATATATTACAATAATAATGTGTGTGTTTTTTGTATTTATGTATAACCATCGGTATTAAGGGTGATTTTTAATAGAAAATTAGATCTAGATGGTACTTTTGGGAGTTAAAAAAAAATTCCCAGTACTTACTTTAAAATTATTTAAGAAAAACAGAACAAAGTTGGCAAGTACTGTACGGTATAGTAGGTGTTGAGTGTACATTTGAAAAAGTCATTGTAATGGATGTGTTAAATTCAAATACAATGATTATGATTATATACGTAAAATAATTCTGATCGGAGATGGTTTATCAACAGTGGTGTATTTAAGGGGGGCAGGGGAGGCAATTACATCGGGTTGCAAATTTTAGTGGTTTTTTAGATTCTGAGCGGAGCGAGAAACGTATTGATTTTACAATGATATGTGTTTTTTTCTTTTTTATGTCTGTCACCATATTTAAAGGCAATAAAAGTGCTCCGATTTTTTTTCGACAGAAAAGTGAATATTGTTGGTACTTTTGGAAATTAAAACTAAAAAATTCCCCATAGTTTTCAAACGCATTGGGAAAAACAACAAAAATATTAAATGAAAAACGGAAATTTTTATGCGAAGCCAATTTTTGATAAAATCGTATTTATTTTTTAATGTAACACCAAAAGTAATCACAGTAGATCTATGAAATTTTCACAAAATGTTTATATAAACAATTTCTATACACAATAAAATGTTCAATATATTTTGACTTTTTTGAAGCTATTTATAAGCATAATCAATTTTCAGATTTTTTTTTATTATTATCAATAAAAATTTTTTCAATCGGTCAAAAAACTTAAAAATGTAATATAAGATTCTTCATAATTTATTGTAGGTAAAAATTAAAAAAAAAGTTGAGCGTAAGTCTACAATAGTTTTTTTATAAGCATCTAAATTTAAAATTTCGAAAAAATACGTAAAAATCACGACATTTTGCAGTTTTTTTTGATTAGGAAATTCGCGATATCAAAATATTATTTTAATGATGTTTGATTTTCTTTTCTTAAATAAATATATTATGTTAACTTTTAATATGTATGCTATATGTATTGCCTATTTCATAAATTATACATTAACAATAAGAAAAAATAAGAAATTTAAAATAAGAAATTTTTTATGTATTAATACCTATTATACTTAATAAAAACTATAATAGTATACTTCCTACATACATCTTAAATTTCTAAAAATAGTATTTGAACATTTAATAGTATTATTAATTAATTTAATAAATCCATACTGCAATATTTTTAAACATAATTTTTTATTACAATGATTATTTTGTGATCACCGGTGTTACTGATTACTTAGAGTACGTACGATATTCAACATTCTGGGGCACTCTATAGATTTTTATACTGTATGATACTATTAACATATTACAAGTGTTGTAAGTTTTTTTATGGATTAGAACAATTATCACTAAAAAAACCAATAAAGAGAGGAGGACGTTAAAAAAAAATGTGTATCCAGGGCAGCAATATCCTAAATACGCCACATTCTATTAGTCTATATTATTAAGTTTATTTCACATTTTCACATTAAAAATTGTTATTATAATAATTTATTTTTATTATTAGTAATACGGTTGGTCGGGTTAATTTTTTTCTGATGACACGGCTTGACTTTAATTTTAAAAAAACCGTATTTTTCAATATCAAATGGAATTTTGGTGAACACATCATTAAAAATTCACTAGACAATGTTCAACCTTCTAACATCACCTCCCCTAAAAGGCATTGTAAACAAAATTAATTTTCTAATTTTGAGTGTTGTTTTTGTTTAAAGGCCCCAGATGCCACCACCCGACGACACACAATTGCAATACTTCAGTGTACCCAATTTTGGACTGGGAATTGTCCAGTTGGTTTTACCATTCTGTATTCAAAGCGTGCCGACCTTTATATTCGGCAAAGGGCGTGCACGTTTGCACTGAGAACCAAGACCTGCCAAAGACCAGAGAAATTTGCGAAGATTTATGCGGTAAGTTACACAACGATAGTATGTATGTTGATTGGAAGACAAATAGGTCTGTTATCACACACCGTTGTGGCATACAATTACCGTAATACTGTTCATAAAATTTATTTATTTTTAATTGTTCATGAAAAATTGCAAAAACATTAAAATTTAATAGAAAATTATGATCTTAATACTCGGTGAGAATTTCAAGTGTTGATTGTTATTTGTTTTCGAATTACAACTTAATAAGAAAATCGTTTCCTGAGAAATCGTTAGGTTACGAGTGAATATCCAATGTCTAATTTCAAACGTTCATAAAAAATTAGTTTGATTTTCCGGTGATTTTTTTTTTTTGTGAAAGGTAAAAAAGTTTATGAGGAATCTTGTGTTAAATTTTAAAATTTTAGGTTTGAACAGAAAAGTTTTTATAAATTTCTAAATAAAAAAAACTGCATTGTAAACTATATTGTATGTGTACATTGTTAATTTAAAAAATATAGTCGCATACAAAATACATAATTTATACTAATAATAAACTCATAACTTCAATAAGAAAAATAAAAACTTAAATAAGATATTGGTAATATTTTAATATACAGTAAACATTAATAACAATTTTAATAATAGTGATAAATTATGATTAGCGACGAAAACGTCTGTATCAAAGTCATTATGTTTTTACCTCAGGTAGGTAAAAATAATTTCACACGCTCAAACGGTTTACCTAAATATGATTATCGTCCAAACAAACTATTCATTTTTTGGTCAAAATTATTATCTTCGCCCAAACGAGTAACGACCACTGCCCAAATAAACAATTAAACACTTGGTCGATTATAAGTAGTCCATCTAACACAGATGGACGTTATTCCACTAATATATCAATTATTGTCTACCTTACTAATCAACTTTTAGTTACATTTTAAAGTCAAAAAAAGGTAGAAAATCAACAACTGAGTGTATAATCAGCTGATACCTATACAGATAACAGATATATTGTATATATTTTACCTCAAGACTATTAAACATAGTGGCTAATTCAGAAGTCTCATTTCTTGAGAATGCAATATTACAATGAACCGTAGCGCCGTGGGGCTATATCTAAGTGTTCAGCCTAATGTTTAAAAACTGCAGGGCCAGACTTCGCAAGCGTCCGCACGTATAGCTATAATACGGCGTTATTTCAAAGACTGGCCTCGGAACTATCAAAATGATTTACAATGTTTTATACACTAACAATATTGATGTAACGGATTCGTTTTTTTTTCTACAGGTGAACCGTGTCTCATGAGCAACGGTTCGACAGGTATTTGCATGTTCAAAGAAATGTGCAAGATCATGAACAACAATCCCACCGCCAACCCGAGACCGTGTGGCAGTTACGGTGTGAATTGCTGTCCCAAAGTATCTGAAAGTAGTTTGATACCATACGGAGATAATTCGAAAGACAGCCACTTGTTTGGCCAAATCGGAAACCGCATAAACGCCGCTGATCAACCGTCTGAGTCCTCCAAAAAATCTACACTTTACGTCTATAGTTTTCCGAGAGAACGACTTACGGAAACCAAACCCAACAAATAGTACTCTTACTTGTACCAGTAGCATTGTTTTTCTAATTAACAAATAGTTACTGACGTTTTTTTTCTCTACTTTAAATTATCATTATTATTATAACTATTAATATCTATTATTACTATTATTATTGCAATTATTGCTATAATATAATATACTATTATCATGCGTATCGCTTAAAAAGTTTCAACACCGTACTGAAGACCGGCAGTCGCCGTTATTATAGTGCTTACAGGTTAAATACAAACAGAAAAGAAAATAATATGAAGTCAAACCTAAAGAATTGCTCGTTTTACACTCTAATTTTCGATCTCTTAAAAAACCGCATAGACGGATCATTTTTTTTTTTTTTACTGACGTGGACGCACATCGTCATCGTCACCATCCGAGATAATATTATCGTCCTCATGGCGCACACGAGTACATGACACTTGCACGTGAAATTTCGTCAAATTAGGCGTATCACGACCTTATTATTTCATCAGTACCTAGCAGATACAATAAATAAGTTGAAGTCCCGCCGACGATCTATCGACCCTCGTGTAGCGATAATAATTTCGAACTTTGAATTTATTAGACGCATATTGACTTTGTTGAAAAATATAACATAATTACATACGCGTACCTTCAGAACTTGGTTATTAATGACGCATCCATATATACGCCTTTTTACCTGCCCTTATTATATTCTATCTTTGTCGTTTTACTTTATTGGATGTATCGTATAAAAATAAATTGTTTAAAGGCCAAGGCGATCCGTCGCACAATATTAAACTTATAGGTGATGCCCGCATTGGTATCGCTACACAATGTTTATTAATTTATTTATTATTTTTTACGCAGTTGGTTTTTTTCAAGCATATATATATATATATATTACGTATTTTTTTATTCATGATAAAGTTACTATGTTCCGTTGTGAATGTCAAAATTGTTTACCTTTAAACATTTTTATCATCAATGATTAATATCATTATATTCAATTTATTCTTTTGATGTATTTCTTTTTTAATCTTGTCATAATAAATCAAGTAAATACAAATGTATAGTTACTATTCATTACACAAGGTGGCATTAGATCATTACTTTCTTATCACAATAATATATTTGTTATTAAATATATTTTGTGTATTTAAGACAATCGGTATTTTTATGAGTTTGACGACTTAATCTAATCAAACAGAAATAATCTTATAATTTTATATGATTGAAGTTATTTGAACGTCCACGAGAGCTCAAGTATAGTACATAATTATTTTTTCTAATATTATATAATGTAAACATGATACAATACATAGCAAAAATAATGAAAAAAACAATATACTATGCGTTATCGTTCATCATAAAAGCTGGTGAATGACATTATGATGGTGTTTTGTTGGAAATATTTCAAACAAAATTAATCATCCCATTGGCGAACTGTTAGTGATTGAAAGTTATTATAATAATTGCCTAATATTTATTTAATTTTTGGATTTTACAAAAATTATTAAAATATGTTTTAATATAAAAATACATTTGGTAAAGAATTAGGAATCTTTATAAACATAATTATTGTAAAAAACACATATGTAGAGAGTTATCAATAATATATTTTAATGAAAATGAAAATTATGAAATTATAATATATCTACAAACAAGGCTGGACAAGTTAATGATATTTTTAACTCAGTTAAGTTAAGTTAAATTAAAATAAAATTGTTTGTGTAATCAAGACAAACAACTATTTTTATTTTATACGTTCCAAAAAGTAACAATATGTATTTTGTTAATATACATTTATAACTTATAGTCTATAGAATGTGTACCAGAAATTTAATTTTATCAAAATTAAGTTAATTATAATTATTAATGTTACCATTTTAATTAGTAATTAGTAATTATTAATTATTATGATTTAATTAGAACTCAAATAATCTATTACTAATTAGTTCATAGTAAAAGTTAGAATTATTATTATCGAAAAAGAGAAATCTTCGGGTAAATGTTACCAGAATCTAGAGGTCTGTGGACTGTGGTGGACTTCTAACTTGTAAGTAGAATGATGATGTTATTTTCTGGACTATAAAAATAAAACCATCGTATCTCTCGAACATATTACATTCATGATTACAGATTATATATTTGTAATCAACTTAGCTTTTTTAAATGTAAAATTAACTCTAGTTAATTAAAAGTTGATTTTTTGAACTCCTTAAGTTAATATTAATAAAAATAATAACTTATTAAGTTAAAAACTTAAATTAACTTAATTTTTTTAATTTATTAACGCGTTAATGCCTAGACTTGTTTATAACTATTATATGTTTTATTCACTTTTTCGACAAACTTACGCTTTTAATAATAAATTAAGATATTTGATTCGACTTTTGGTATATATTAGACATTATTATTTATTATGATCTGAAAAACAATTTTATTTGTACCTTCATTAATTTTCTTCCCAGTTGATATTGTCATGGGTCTTATATCATAAATATTACAATTATTTCACAAATGTAGTTTTATATTCTACTATAAAAATTAATCTCTATATATAATATAATATGATGTATACCTTCTTATATGATTTTATAATCAAAACAATACATAATACATAAAATACAATATTTTGCGTAATTCTTCCAACCACCAAAATGTAGTAAATATTTCGAAAACATATGTTTACTTAATATGAATTAATTATAAGATATCATTGAAAAAAAACAATAATATATATTTTAGATTCAAAAAGGAGTGATGTATTAATTATTACAATGATGTATATGTGTGTTTTTTTTGTTTTAGTACATGATAAGCAATTGAAATAATGCTTTCATTTTCTTGCCAGTAACTTCTCTGATGTGAAAGTGGATCTCATTGGTGCATCCGAGAGGAAAAATTTCAATAGTTTCCAAAAACATCGGAAAAAAAAATTAAGAAATAGGCAACGGGCATTTTTACGCAAAACTAGTGTTTGACAAAATCTATTATGTTTTTTGGTGTAACAAAAAAAAAAAAAAAATAACCGTAGATACAAAAAATTTTTAACCGAATGTTTATAGTAACATTTTCTATACTCATTAGATTTTTAAAATATTGAGCTAATTTTAGAAATAAGACATTTTTGATTTTTATTAGTTATTTTTTACTATTGTCGATAAAAAATTTTATTCACTCGGATTGGAATAATTTCTTATTTTGTTGTAATTCAAAAACAAATATTCATAAATACTTGAAATTTTCACCATATGTTTATATTAAAATTTCCTATACGCCATTAAATGTTCAAAATATTTTGACTCTTTTTGAGCTCTTGATAAATATTTAAAATTTTGAAGTTTTTTTAGTTTTTTTCTATAAATATTAATAAATAAAATTTTCGTTAAAAATACTTGAAAATGTAATGCAAGGTTGCCTATTCATGTTTTTAGTAGCAGTTTTAAAATATTAAAGATACATATGCACGAATTTTCTTTATAAGAATTCAAAGTTCATACTTTGACAAGATTCATCAAAAACACGAAAATTTGTAAATTATTTTTTTTTTTTTTTTTTAGTTTTTAATTTTCAAACGTAATACACAATCTGTATCGACTAGACACAATAAGCATATTTGATGAAAGTTACAAAAATTGACATGGAAATTTGATGAAAGGAGCCACCCATCGATGGCACTTCCTATGAGTTTAATTATTTAAGTTAACTTATCTTAAGAGATCACGACACCACTTACGCTTTAGGCGTCTGGGGGGATTACCAGGTATGGAGAGAGAGGATAAGTTTTTTATGAGATCATTAGGGTGGTTAATTAGTTTGGAAT